>CM062080.1:237994-444318 GCA_031163375.1 Conogethes punctiferalis
CCACATGGCAATAAACGTAATCGCTGCAATACACAATCATCACAGATCACATTAGGCACTTCAATGCTCAGGTGGGCGACGAGAAGCGTGGCTTAGTCCGTTGCTTCGTGGAGATCTACCGGCTGGAGGGCTGGCGCGGCCTGTGGCGCGGCGTGGGCCCCACGTCGCAGCGCGCCGCCGTCATCGCGGCCGTGGAGCTGCCGGTGTACGACGCCTGCAAGAAGCGCCTCACCGCGCCGCTGGGCGACACGCCGCTCAACCACTTCGCGTCCAGCCTGCTCGCCAGCCTCGGCAGCGCCGTGGCCAGCACGCCGCTGGACGTCGTCCGGGTGAGTGACGTCATGTGCCAGTGCGACGCCGCAAGAAGCGCCTCACCGCGCCGCTGGCGACACGCCGCTCAACCACTTCGCGTCCAGCCTGCTCGCCAGCCTCGCAGCGCCGTGGCCAGCACGCCGCTGGACGTCGTCCGGGTGAGTGACGTCATGTGCCAGTGCGACGCCGCAAGAAGCGCCTCACCGCGCCGCTGGGCGACACGCCCGCTCAACCACTTCGCGTCCAGCCTGCTCGCCAGCCTCGGCAGCGCCGTGGCCAGCACGCCGCTGGACGTCGTCCGGGTGAGTGACGTCATGTGCCAGTGCGACGCCGCAAGAAGCGCCTCACCGCGCCGCTGGGCGACACGCCGCTCAACCACTTCGCGTCCAGCCTGCTCGCCAGCCTCGGCAGCGCCGTGGCCAGCACGCCGCTGGACGTCGTCCGGGTGAGTGACGTCATGTGCCAGTGCGACGCCGCAAGAAGCGCCTCACCGCGCCGCTGGGCGACACGCCGCTCAACCACTTCGCGTCCAGCCTGCTCGCCAGCCTCGGCAGCGCCGTGGCCAGCACGCCGCTGGACGTCGTCCGGGTGAGTGACGTCATGTGCCAGTGCGACGCCGCAAGAAGCGCCTCACCGCGCCGCTGGGCGACACGCCGCTCAACCACTTCGCGTCCAGCCTGCTCGCCAGGCCTCGGCAGAGCCGTGGCCAGCACGCCGCTGGACGTCGTCCGGGTGAGTGACGTCATGTGCCAGTGCGACGCCTGCAAGAAGCGCCTCACCGCGCCGCTGGGCGACACGCCGCTCAACCACTTCGCGTCCAGCCTGCTCGCCAGCCTCGGCAGCGCCGTGGCCAGCACGCCGCTGGACGTCGTCCGGGTGAGTGACGTCATGTGCCAGTGCGACGCCTGCAAGAAGCGCCTGCACCGCGCCGCTGGGCGACACGCCGCTCAACCACTTCGCGTCCAGCCTGCTCGCCAGCCTCGGCAGCGCCGTGGCCAGCACGCCGCTGGACGTCGTCCGGGTGAGTGACGTCATGTGCCAGTGCGACGCCGCAAGAAGCGCCTCACCGCGCCGCTGGGCGACACGCCGCTCAACCACTTCGCGTCCAGCCTGCTCGCCAGCCTCGGCAGCGCCGTGGCCAGCACGCCGCTGGACGTCGTCCGGGTGAGTGACGTCATGTGCCAGTGCGACGCCTGCAAGAAGCGCCTCACCGCGCCGCTGGGCGACACGCCGCTCAACCACTTCGCGTCCAGCCTGCTCGCCAGCCTCGGCAGCGCCGTGGCCAGCACGCCGCTGGACGTCGTCCGGGTGAGTGACGTCATGTGCCAGTGCGACGCCTGCAAGAAGCGCCTCACCGCGCCGCTGGGCGACACGCCGCTCAACCACTTCGCGTCCAGCCTGCTCGCCAGCCTCGGCAGCGCCGTGGCCAGCACGCCGCTGACGTCGTCCGGGTGAGTGACGTCATGTGCCAGTGCGACGCCGCAAGAAGCGCCTCACCGCGCCGCTGGGCGACACGCCGCTCAACCACTTCGCGTCCAGCCTGCTCGCCAGCCTCGGCAGCGCCGTGGCCAGCACGCCGCTGGACGTCGTCCGGGTGAGTGACGTCATGTGCCAGTGCGACGCCTGCAAGAAGCGCCTCACCGCGCCGCTGGGCGACACGCCGCTCAACCACTTCGCGTCCAGCCTGCTCGCCAGCCTCGGCAGCGCCGTGGCCAGCACGCCGCTGGACGTCGTCCGGGTGAGTGACGTCATGTGCCAGTGCGACGCCGCAAGAAGCGCCTCACCGCGCCGCTGGGCGACACGCCGCTCAACCACTTCGCGTCAGCCTGCTCGCCAGCCTCGGCAGCGCCGTGGCCAGCACGCCGCTGGACGTCGTCCGGGTGAGTGACGTCATGTGCCAGTGCGACGCCTGCAAGAAGCGCCTCACCGCGCCGCTGGGCGACACGCCGCTCAACCACTTCGCGTCCAGCCTGCTCGCCAGCCTCGGCAGCGCCGTGGCCAGCACGCCGCTGGACGTCGTCCGGGTGAGTGACGTCATGTGCCAGTGCGACGCCTGCAAGAAGCGCCTCACCGCGCCGCTGGGCGACACGCCGCTCAACCACTTCGCGTCCAGCCTGCTCGCCAGCCTCGGCAGCGCCGTGGCAGCACGCCGCTGGACGTCGTCCGGGTGAGTGACGTCATGTGCCAGTGCGACGCCGCAAGAAGCGCCTCACCGCGCCGCTGGGCGACACGCCGCTCAACCACTTCGCGTCCAGCCTGCTCGCCAGCCTCGGCAGCGCCGTGGCCAGCACGCCGCTGGACGTCGTCCGGGTGAGTGACGTCATGTGCCAGTGCGACGCCGCAAGAAGCGCCTCACCGCGCCGCTGGGCGACACGCCGCTCAACCACTTCGCGTCCAGCCTGCTCGCCAGCCTCGGCAGCGCCGTGGCCAGCACGCCGCTGGACGTCGTCCGGGTGAGTGACGTCATGTGCCAGTGCGACGCCGCAAGAAGCGCCTCACCGCGCCGCTGGGCGACACGCCGCTCAACCACTTCGCGTCCAGCCTGCTCGCCAGCCTCGGCAGCGCCGTGGCCAGCACGCCGCTGGACGTCGTCCGGGTGAGTGACGTCATGTGCCAGTGCGACGCCGCAAGAAGTTACGCGGAACACCACAATAACAGTAGGCATCCTGGTGGTGCGGAGAAGCAATGGCTTCTTTGCGTCTTCTACAGCTTCTAGGACCTGTTTAATATCATGCTAGTGTCATCAAAATCAAAATACCTTTATTCACGTAGACTTAAAATAAGCACTTATGAATCGTCAAGTAAAAAAATAATGTAAAAATGTAAAAAGTAATGTAAAAATATGAATAAAAGCAATTTAAAAGAAGCTACCGCCGTGTTCGGAAAGTAGATTCTACCGAGAAGAAACGGCCGGAAACTCGGTAGTTACTCTTTTTAAATCGCCAATTGTTACATGTTTTGGTATTACAAAATGTTTTAATGTTCTAAAGTTAAACAATGCAAAGTTTACTACGAAGCAGCAGTCCAGAAGATGTCGTCGTTGAGGAAATCTTCTACTCTATAATAGCCCCCTTTTATGAGTGAGGACTTCATGTATGGTTTGAATTTGTGAATGGGCAGTTCAACAATGATACTCAATCCTACTAACGACCCACTCACCTTACTCAGCCTCAGACGTCATCACTCTACCATCGTACTACTCGATGCCGCGAAGGGTCCACCCGTAACTATCTAGAATCTTTCCCATAGTCAAAGTTAAAATTATCTTTATTTGTATAGGTTTTAAAAAAAAAACACTTACAAATCGTCAAAGCTACCACCGGTTCGGAAAGCAGCATTCTACCGAGAAGACACCGGCAAGAAACTCGTGTAGTTGCTCTTTTCAACATAGTGTTTACAATCTTATCATCACATTTATACTTTTAACTACGACCACGTCATACAGTCTAGCTGGGCCTTCTGAAACCTTACATAATACTTGGCAGTTCTGGAATGAGTCGTTTGTAAGCCGCTTAGGTTAGGGTACTGTAGTTTAGACGTTCTATTAATTCGATGTGTGATCGATCGTCTGACTTATTGATTGTGTATTGCAGACAAGACTGATGAACCAAAGAAATGTGAAGAATCACATACCGAAACCAAATGAGAGGATATACAAAGGAACGACGGATTGTTTCTTACAGGTATGTAACATTATACAAAATCTGTATTGTTGCAGTTTAGCAACTTGGTCAGCTTTTGGTAACCGAAAGTGCTATAGCTAAGCTAATAAGAGAGGTAGGGCATAGCGAATCTTCGCTCGAATTGAGCTGCCCGTCCGAGGAAGGACCTCCACCCTATAGAATACCGCAGTCAAATGACGTCATGTGCCAGTGCGACGCCTGCAAGAAGCGCCTCACCGCGCCGCTGGGCGACACGCCGCTCAACCACTTCGCGTCCAGCCTGCTCGCCAGCCTCGGCAGCGCCGTGGCCAGCACGCCGCTGGACGTCGTCCGGGTGAGTGACGTCATGTGCCAGTGCGACGCCGCAAGAAGCGCCTCACCGCGCCGCTGGGCGACACGCCGCTCAACCACTTCGCGTCCAGCCTGCTCGCCAGCCTCGGCAGCGCCGTGGCCAGCACGCCGCTGGACGTCGTCCGGGTGAGTGACGTCATGTGCCAGTGCGACGCCTGCAAGAAGCGCCTCACCGCGCCGCTGGGCGACACGCCGCTCAACCACTTCGCGTCCAGCCTGCTCGCCAGCCTCGGCAGCGCCGTGGCCAGCACGCCGCTGGACGTCGTCCGGGTGAGTGACGTCATGTGCCAGTGCGACGCCTGCAAGAAGCGCCTCACCGCGCCGCTGGCGACACGCCGCTCAACCACTTCGCGTCCAGCCTGCTCGCCAGCCTCGGCAGCGCCGTGGCCAGCACGCCGCTGGACGTCGTCCGGGTGAGTGACGTCATGTGCCAGTGCGACGCCGCAAGAAGCGCCTCACCGCGCCGCTGGGCGACACGCCGCTCAACCACTTCGCGTCCAGCCTGCTCGCCAGCCTCGGCAGCGCCGTGGCCAGCACGCCGCTGGACGTCGTCCGGGTGAGTGACGTCATGTGCCAGTGCGACGCCGCAAGAAGCGCCTCACCGCGCCGCTGGGCGACACGCCGCTCAACCACTTCGCGTCCAGCCTGCTCGCCAGCCTCGGCAGCGCCGTGGCCAGCACGCCGCTGGACGTCGTCCGGGTGAGTGACGTCATGTGCCAGTGCGACGCCGCAAGAAGCGCCTCACCGCGCCGCTGGGCGACACGCCGCTCAACCACTTCGCGTCCAGCCTGCTCGCCAGCCTCGGCAGCGCCGTGGCCAGCACGCCGCTGGACGTCGTCCGGGTGAGTGACGTCATGTGCCAGTGCGACGCCGCAAGAAGCGCCTCACCGCGCCGCTGGGCGACACGCCGCTCAACCACTTCGCGTCCAGCCTGCTCGCCAGCCTCGGCAGCGCCGTGGCCAGCACGCCGCTGGACGTCGTCCGGGTGAGTGACGTCATGTGCCAGTGCGACGCCGCAAGAAGTTACGCGGAACACCACAATAACAGTAGGCATCCTGGTGGTGCGGAGAAGCAATGGCTTCTTTGCGTCTTCTACAGCTTCTAGGACCTGTTTAATATCATGCTAGTGTCATCAAAATCAAAATACCTTTATTCACGTAGACTTAAAATAAGCACTTATGAATCGTCAAGTAAAAAAATAATGTAAAAATGTAAAAAGTAATGTAAAAATATGAATAAAAGCAATTAAAAGAAGCTACCGCCGTGTTCGGAAAGTAGATTCTACCGAGAAGAAACGGCCGGAAACTCGGTAGTTACTCTTTTTAAATCGCCAATTGTTACATGTTTTGGTATTACAAAATGTTTTAATGTCTAAAGTTAAACAATGCAAAGTTTACTACGAAGCAGCAGTCCAGAAGATGTCGTCGTTGAGGAAATCTTCTACTCTATAATAGCCCCCTTTTATGAGTGAGGACTTCATGTATGGTTTGAATTTGTGAATGGGCAGTTCAACAATGATACTCAATCCTACTAACGACCCACTCACCTTACTCAGCCTCAGACGTCATCACTCTACCATCGTACTACTCGATGCCGCGAAGGGTCCACCCGTAACTATCTAGAATCTTTCCATAGTCAAAGTTAAAATTATCTTTATTTGTATAGGTTTTAAAAAAAAACACTTACAAATCGTCAAAGCTACCACCGGTTCGGAAAGCAGCATTCTACCGAGAAGACACCGGCAAGAAACTCGTGTAGTTGCTCTTTTCAACATAGTGTTTACAATCTTATCATCACATTTATACTTTTAACTACGACCACGTCATACAGTCTAGCTGGGCCTTCTGAAACCTTACATAATACTTGGCAGTTCTGGAATGAGTCGTTTGTAAGCCGCTTAGGTTAGGGTACTGTAGTTTAGACGTTCTATTAATTCGATGTGTGATCGATCGTCTGACTTATTGATTGTGTATTGCAGACAAGACTGATGAACCAAAGAAATGTGAAGAATCACATACCGAAACCAAATGAGAGGATATACAAAGGAACGACGGATTGTTTCTTACAGGTATGTAACATTATACAAAATCTGTATTGTTGCAGTTTAGCAACTTGGTCAGCTTTTGGTAACCGAAAGTGCTATAGCTAAGCTAATAAGAGAGGTAGGGCATAGCGAATCTTCGCTCGAATTGAGCTGCCCGTCCGAGGAAGGACCTCCACCCTATAGAATACCGCAGTCAAATGACCTCCGGGTCGTGTTTCTGCCGGTGAGTAGGGACTCCGGAGCTCGTGGAGGGTTAGGGTTGGGCCGGCATGGCAGTGGCAACTGACAGGTTACTTGCCAGTTGTCACAGCGACTCGGGCTTCTCTTTCGCTTTCCATCAGGCGCAGGGAAGCCATTATGTCGAGCTACTATAAAAAAACCTGATAGTAACCGAAAGAGCTGCAGCTGGTCGTAACCTAAAGAGCTGCAACTGTTGATAAAGGAGGGGTTGGGCCCGCTTATGGGAACTATAAGAGAAACTGAGGTTTTCAAATCAGTTGGTCTATTCAAGCCTAAACCAATGCCTTCGGAAAGAAGTTTCTCGGTAACCCACGCATGTGCATTCAAATTTGACATTGTTCTAGTACCATTAATGTCTAGTCGATCGAATGATGTTTATTAAAGGTTTCCATATCTGATCAGAAACAGTTAAGGTATATTGCTCTGCCGATGTTTGCAAGGGTGTGACCTATCACCTTTTCGCTCCAAGCCATCCTCACCTGCCCGTGGCGCATCCTGCCGAACAACAAACGAGGCTCTGGCAAACCGACTGGTGGCGGTATAACCATCACGATAGAAGGCGTAGCTAAATATCACAGACCGATGACGGGCAGAAGCGTCACCGGAGCAAGAAGCTGTGCCCTGCGATCGCCAACCCGCCTGCCCAGCGTGGCGATTATGGGTATATCCTCCAGATTAACATCACATACATACATTGCTCTAATCCCAAAGTAAGTAGCTTAAGCACTTGTGTTATGGGTATCAAAACAACGAAGGTACCACAAATAAATACTTAAATACAAATATAAAGACCCAGACACGGAACAAACACAAGTATTAATCACACGAAATTTGTCCCGGGTGGGGATCGAACCACGACCCTTGTTCAGAAGGCACGGGTCACTACCAATTGAGCCACCGAGCCAGCCAGATGTTTGCCCTAAGTGGCGAACAACTGGAGAGACCTATGTCCAGCAGTGGACTGCAATAGGCTGATGATGATGTTTCGTTTACGAGGGAGATATTTTCGAACGTATTTGCGACCACCCTGCTGTCCCGAACACTTCGCTCGAATTGAGCCGCCCGTCCGGGGAAGGACCTCCACCCTATAGAATACCGCAGCCAAATGACCTCCGGGTCGTGTTTCTGCTGGTGAGTAGGGTCTCCGGAGCTTGCGGGGGGTTAGAGTTGGGCCGGCATGGCAGTGGCAACTGACCGTAGCTAGATATCACAGACCGATGATGGGCAGCAGCGTCACCGGACCAAGAAGCTGTGCCCTGCGATCGCCAACCCGCCTGCCCAGCGTGGCGATTATGGGTATATCCTCCAGATGTTTTGCCCTAAGTGGCGAACAACTGAGGCCTATTTCCAGCAGTGGACTGCAATAGGCTGATGATGATGTTTCGTTTACGAGAGAGATATTTTGGAACGTTGTTCCGAACACTTCTCTCAGCTCTGGTCGTCGGCATAATGTTAACCGCGTGTTGTCTGGTCAGACGGTCCGCAGCGAGGGTTGTCCTGGCGCTGTACAAGGGCTTCATCCCGACGTGGCTGCGCATGGGCCCGTGGAACATCATCTTCTTCCTGTCCTACGAGCAGCTCAAGCGGCTGTACTGAGCTGCCCCTGCCGACTGGCTGCTTGATGGGGTGAAACTGTCTGGTGAGTGTACCGAACAAGAAGAAGAATTTAGAGTTTCAAGAGAGATAGGGCATAGCGAATCTTCGCCGCCCGTCCGGGGAAGGACCTCCACCCTATAGAATACCGCAGTCAAATGACCTTCGGGTCGTTTTCTGCCGGTGAGTAGGGTTTCCGGAGCTCGTGGGGGGTTAGGGTTGGGCCGGCATGGCGGTGGCAACTGACAGGTGACTGACCAGTTACTTGTCAGTTGTCACAGCGACTTGATCTTCTCTTTGGCTTTCCATCAGGCGTAGGGAAGCCATTATGTCGAGCAACTATAAAAAAAAGAATTCAGTTATGTGACTTAGCAACAACTTTCTTATTTGTAAGTAGGGTACAGTGATTTTCTATGGTGTTCTTTATCCCTCACCGCGCGTATCATTTCTATTGGCGCGTGGTTGATTCAAATCGCCATATAAACACCAAGCGATTCTGGATTCCATAGTACTTGAGAATGCATACTAATATTATAAATGGGAAAGTGTGTCTGTCTGCTTGTCTTTCTTTCGCGGCAAAACTGTTTTTTTAAGTATAGATAGTTGAAGGGATGGAGGGTAACATAGGCTATTACATGAACGCGGGCGAAGCCGCGGGCACAGCTAGTAGAATATAAATCTATATTATCTATGCTTTGCAAAGCTTCCAACTCACACGGGATGTGGTTCAATTGATTTTCATTGTCATTTCAGATTTCACCGAAGTCTTCGCGCCAGTACTTCGTGGTATAATAGCCTAGTCTTCGACACCAGGCTTCGCTCGGCTGTTAGAGGATGCACAAACGGCACAATCAGTGTGTAATATTAAGGCGTAGGTTTTATGTGAAAGCTAGTCTTTACCGTTTCGATACCGGTAGGTATATTGTTTTTTTTATTTACACTTTATGGTGATCGGTCACCTAGTCTCGAAGTAAGGTTTCTTGTTCTAAGTACCGGGTAACGCCAGAAGTTAACTTCTGGCGTTACAATAGCCACATATGCTGACGACACAGCAATATTAGCAACCCACAGATGCCCAATAAAAGCATCAGAACTACTGCAAAATAGTCTTGCTGATATCAACAAATGGCTAGAGAAATGGCGAATGAGAGCCAGTGCTTCCAAATCGGTCCAGGTCACATTTGCACTGAGGCATGAGATGTGTCCACCTGTCAAACTAGGCGATACTCAGCTCCCGTGTAACAACTCAGTGAGATATCTGGGGATGCACTTGGATAGACGTCTCACATGGAGGAAACATATAGAAACCAAGCGGGATGAAATAAATATTAAATTCAGAAGTATGCTTTGGTTACTTGGCAGAAACTCGAAACTGTCCGTGGACAACAAGCTTTTAATATACAAGACCATACTGAAACCAATATGGACCTATGGGATTCAGCTGTGGGGTTCTGCCTGCGATTCGAATATCTCCATAATCCAGAGAACTCAGAACTACATACTGAAACAAATCTCTAACGCCCCCTGGTTCATAAGGAACTCGGAAGTCCACGAACATCTAGAAATGCTCACCGTGAAGGAAGAGATAAAGGAATGTACAAACAAATACAAAAGCCGACTTTCTACTCATCCCAACCAGCTCGCTGCTCAGCTCACTAAAGCGTGCTGTCCGAATCGCCTCAAGAGGCGAAATATCCTGAACACTTAGCCCTTATATAGGCTAAGTACTACATTTGGTGTTCCTACTGGGGTTCACCTCATCCTGCCAAATCTCGTGCAACCTATCTGCTCATGGTCAACTGACTGATCGCAAGATTTAAACTCATCAAAAAAAAAAAAAAAAAGTACCGGGTGGCTATGAATGGGGTCCCTAAGGCCGTCTTATAATATGCTGGGGGTTCTGGGACCCTTGGGCTTAAAAGATTTTGGGGCTCTTTTAGGAAACGAATTTTGTTAACATCTTTAACTGACTTAAAAAGAGAGAGATTGATTCTACTATGATGAAATGATTATTCTTAAAACATTTTTTGAGAGAGAAGAGAGAAAGAGAATAAATGTGTGAGAGAATAGGCTATTAAGGCTAAAAATTATAATCAGTCAGCCTTTTAGCTTTTTCAAAAATAAAAGACACGTATTTTTTTATTTGTAAATTAGACTAAAAATTACAAAGTTATAGCCCGTTGAAATTACGCGTGACGTCACTCGGTGAGGCATTTTACGGGAGCGAGTGACGTCAAAGACTCCCACTCCTAACTTTTGATGCCTTGTATCTTTACTATTGTTTAAATTTGAATGAAAAAAGGAAAAATACGTGCATTTTATTTTTGAATAGGCTAAAAGACGAACTAATTACAATTTTTAGCCATAATAGCCTATTTGTCAGTCCTTAGGGGTCCTCTCAGCAAGGGGCCGTCGGCACGGGTCTCGTGTACCCTAGACTAGACGGCGTACATTAAAACACTAGCCGTCATACAGACTTTTGATTCCTAAATTGACCCAATCGGGTATTGAACCCGAAACCGAATCTTCCAATCTTATGTAATGTATTTCGATGGTTGTTTGGCATCCCTCTCCCTCCCATAAAAGCGGGAGATATATCACCCTCCACAAGTAAAGAAAACCCCCTAAAATTAAGTTAAAAATTAGGTCTATAAATATCTAGCATTAAAATATGTATTAGTGTAGCTAAAGATCTGTAGATATTCCCTCAAATCTTCAAAAGGAGACGTCCACATAGTGGACAATGTAATTATAACTGTCTGTGGTTGCAATAAGGTTGAGATTCAAACAAATCGTTCCCAGCAGAAGTCATAGAAGACATATCAATTCGGAATCGGATGATCATCGTATAGCCTTTTTAGTCCCAAAGCGAATCTTTTAGGGTTAGATTAATAATACTCTTCTTATCCCGTGGGTGGCGTAGAAATCGACTGAGGGAATATGTATCAGGAAACGGGGGGAACCGTTTATCTGGGTACAAATAAAACTATAGAATACCGCAGCCAAATGACCTCTGGGTCGTGTTTCTGCTGGTGAGTAGGGTCTCCGGAGCTCGTGGGGGTTTAGGGTTGGGCCGGCGTGGCAGTGGCAACTGACAGAATAAAGAATAAAAAAGATTTATTGTCTTCTTACAAGATAACGTAAAAAAAATATCAAAATAACCAAAATACAAAAAAGACGATGGGAATTAGCTCAGCTGATGCTGCCACAGGGAATGACCTGGGCAGCGCTGGTTTTCAGCTTCTCCCCTGCCCATGAGATGTTGTGTGGGGCATGTGTATAACGTAATGTAATGTGGCTGACAATCTTAAATTTCTTATCGATAACAATACTAATTTATGAGATACTTTTCTATTAACAGAGTTGCATATAACTTTAACTATATTAAAAATAAAAAAAGAAAGAACATGAAAGTAACTAATATTTAGGTAACAGACCAGTTACTTGCCCGTTGACACAGCGACTTGGGCTTCTCTTTCGCTTTCCATCAGGCGTAAGGAAAGCCATTATGTCGAGCTACTATAAAAAAAAACCTACTGCGGTCACCAACCCTGCCTGCCCAGCATGACTAAAGCAAATGGCGTCCCAGCTTAACGCTGCTGCCCGTTTCCTGATACTGCCTTAGTAGTCTTCTAAGACACAGGGATAAGATGGGGTGGTCCTATTCTGAATCCGGAAAGCACACGGACAAACACTGAGTTCCATATAAAGAACTAGCTACCGCCCCGGCTTCGCACGGGTTCAATACTATTTTTTCCCGCTAACTCCCGTTCCCGTGGGAATTTCGGGAATTCCTCTTAGTGCACCTATACGGTAGCTAAGCAACGTCCCTTCCAAATTTCAAGTGCCTACGTTTAGTCCTTTAGGCTGTGGGTTGATATGTCAGTCAGTCAGTTTATCCTTTTATATATTTAGATATAGATGTGAAATGGTTCCAGTTGTTACGATCTGGTATGTTCTGTGACCCTTAGAGACCCACATATTTTCTATCGGCCGATTTTTTTTTATAATAGCCCGACATAATGGCTTCCCTACGCCTGATGGAAAGCGAAAGAGAAGCCCAAGTCGCTGTGACAACTGGCAAGCAACTGGTCAGTTACCTGTCAGTTGCCACCGCCATGCCGGCCCAACCCTGACCCCCCACGAGCTCCATAAACCCTACTCACCAGCAGAAACACGACCCAGAGGTCATTTGGCTGCGGTATGCTATAGGGTAGGGTATGCGAAGATTCGCTATGCCCTACCTCTCTTAAAAAAAGGCCGATAGTTTGGTCGGGTTCACAATCAGTATGAAGGCATATGCAAATCCGCATACTACAACGATTATCGGCTGATTATGAGCCTGACCAAACTGTCGGCCGATAGAAAGTCTGCGGTTTGCAGGGTCTATAGGGACAGTCACCTGCGTTGTAGATAAATTGTATATACTCCTACACTGAGTGTAAAGAGCTTATAATTAGTTATAACAAACATAGTTCCTTTGCACTATTTATATTAAAATGTATATTTTTCTTGTAAGTAGTAAATGTTTTATGTGGCAGCGTATCTCTGCCAACTATACTTTGTCTTTTTAGCATTATAAATTGTGTAAACAAAGAAGCAACGGTAGTGAACCTTTTTTTACACAAATACAACAATTTACAATAAACGAGTTATTTTGAGTCAAACCAAGTGTCAAGTAGAAATTTATAATTGGTTCGGTACAATGAATTTGTTGTATTGTCATCTAAACATGAATTGACTTGTTCATTTCAGTTATTAATATGACAGTTCCCGGTTAATGGCAACCGAACCTCACAGTTTTATTCTTTCCAATGTTGAACGAATATTTGACAAAAATAACTAAATCGGGTGTTATATCTCTTTTGTACTTTCCTTGGACATTTGGGACTCTTCTCTAAGTTGTATCAATCACAGTAGCACTTGTATTAGTTGTAATTTTATCGACTGAGATTAAAAATTCGACTTAACTTATTTTTTGCTGAAATGGATTCTATTACGAGTAAAGATACCTTATACCCAGAATAGGACACTCAATTAAGAATTCCTCTTGTCTATATATGGTTATGTACGATCACGCCTGAAAAACACTTTGCTGTGGTGTTAGCGCATTTTTTTTTTATATAATTTTGTATGTGATAATGTTCCAGTCATTAAATGAATTCACTAGATGTGAGTTAGTGTTAGAGGTCGCCAAACTATCTTGTTTCCTACGTAGTCTGCTCAAAATTTGTACAAACTGTATTTGTATTTAAATGTGAATGCGGATTGGTCCATTTTTGTGTATTTTTATGTTGTTTTAGGAAATTCTTCCAGTTTCCTTCCATTGTAATGTAAAGAGATTTGTAATCTTTTTGAAAATGTTAAATTTGATGCGGTTTTTGTAAAAAAGTAAGGAAGTCGCCAAAAAGAAATGGCAATTAGAAGTTAGTTTTATTTAAAGTGATCAAAGAAAGAAAGAAAAAAGTTTTATTGGTGGGAAACGGGAGAAATTTTTATCTGTATGTTTGATTGCGCATCACGCAAAAACTACTGCATGGAATTGAATGCCGTTTTCACCAATGTATTGCTAGAGGCCTAACTTAAAATGTAGGTACCATTTTATAGAAGTCCGTTATTTTTTAAATATGATATTCACGCGTGCGACGCCGCCGGCACAGCTAGTGTACTATAAACAGTGAAAACCCTAGTTGCCTGGCAAACGAGATATCTGTAAATATTACGTTTTTTACCGACACCTCAGATTTTCCTTGATGTAAGTAAGCTTGGTTGTAGGTTAAGTAGACAATTTATGTGAATACCTTCAAAGGAGCCGCTTTACTATTTATTGTATTTATGTACAATACTTGTACCTATGTTGTTCGTTGTTGTTGAATGTCGAGTATTTTGTAAACACTTTATATAATGTAACTATTTCACTGTTGACTTGATATTTCGATGTGTTTTCTCTTTAAAATGTGTGTTAGTATAATATTTTTATAGTTTATATAGAACAGGGATGGTCAGCTTGGTCAGACTAAAGATATTTAATGACGAAATTCTCCGACAATTATGTACAGTCAAAAGCAATAATATGTTTGTGTCAGAACGTTGCCGTTGTCACAATATTAAATGACATGTCAAACAGTTGATTTAAAACTATGCACAGAGATATATTTAAGTACTAATAGGCGGTCTGATCGCTTTGAGCGATCTCTGCCAGACAATCTTTGGGTAAAGAATAACCAAAAGAAAGGGTAAGGTAAAGTTATAACATAAAGCGAGAAAAAAAAATTTGGTCAATGTGACAAAGTTCTAATTGCCTTTGACTGCAATTTTCTTGGAATTTAAAATGAAACATTACTGAAATGAATACATAGTTGAAAACCAATTATGCTGTTTAGATGTAATGTAGATGGTTGCTTTTGAAGCATTAGTATTTTGATGTTAAATTTAAATACCTGATTTGGTCCCGAGGACACTTACTTTGGTATAATCGGCGTCAGAAAGCAATGTACAGTGTAAAGAAATAATATTTCGACTCTTTAGAACCGTGTCGCAATAATAGATTATTTGTCTTTAGTATAACAAGAAGCGGGAAAAATTTATAGGTCCAGTGTGACAAAGTTCTAAATTGTATACCTACTTATCATTGCTTTCTAACTGTACTTGCGTACTGTATTTACTAGAAATTTTTCTGTATGTAAGTTTATTGCCTTTATTTATACATGAAATTATTGCGTCGACTGTATTGTTGCTTCCGACTTTTTTAATTTACGGACATGTAAGTAGGTACAAAGAATTAGCCAAATTATTAATCGAATAAACGATATACACGTATAATTTTGTTTAATTTATTCATGGTACACGGACGGACTGGTGGCGGTATAACCATAACAATTGAAGGTGTAGCTGAATACCACAGGCCGATGACTGGCAGCAGCGTCACCGGAGCGAGGAGCTATGTCCTGCGAAACCCAACCCACCTGCCCAGTGTGGCGATTACAGTCAAAGCCTCCAGATGTTTAACCAAAGTGGCGAACATCATCATCATCATCATCAGCCCATTACAGTCCACTGTTGGACATAGGCCTCTCCAGTTGTTCGCCACTTAGGGCAAACATCTGGAGGATATACCTATAATAATCGCCACGCTGGGCAGGCGGGTTGGCGATCGCAGGGCGTAGCTTCTCGCTTCGGTAATGCTGCTGCCCGTCACGGGTTTGTACGTAGTACTTAATACTTCCATGGTTTTTTCAAACCGTTCGAAACTCTTTTGTTCATCATTTATGGTCAGATGGCCATAAAATCTAGACGAGCAGAACTCCGAAGAAAAGTGATGATACCCGCATTTGTCAATGTTCATAATCGACTTTGTCACAAGTCGTCAGTCCAACTTTTACGAAAAGAAAATGAGACATTTTTACAATAGCTTACTACATTGAAAAACTGACCTGACATGGAATCGAATACGGTGGAGTGCGAGCCGGAGCGAGACGTGTGCGTGTGCAAGGGAGGGCCGACCCTCGGCATCCTGAAGGACGTCCAGAGGGTGTACGAGGAGAGGATGGCCCTCATCGAGAGGATCGGAGGGGCGAAGAAGTTGCAGGTAAGTGCTGTGGTGTTAGCGCATTTTTTTAATATAATTTTGTATGTGATAATAATGTTCCAGTCATATAGTGAGTTCACTAGATGTGAGCTGGTGTTAGACTATTTACGTACGTACGTCGCCAAACTATTTTGTTTCCTACGTAGTCTACGTAAGGGCAACGCAGACGACGGACTATCCGTAAAGCACTTTTTTGCAATTATATGCAGTAACGCACACGACGAGCAAAAATCTGTCGCGGATATTTCACAGACTCAACGCACACGACGCACATCTTCGAATATTCTGTCGGCAGACCTAGACGCTCTTTTTAAATGTCTCAAACGCAGACTATCGCACAAAAAGTGTGCCGTCTGCGCTGCACCTTAAACAGCAATAATTAGGTACGGGGCTACTGAATACCAAATTGGTTCAGCGATGATGAACGCTACCTTTGATATAGGTAGTGGTTGCGGTTCGAACCCCGTGCAGTATAAACATGTCTGTTTGTTGTGTGTATTTATTCACAAAAAAGTATTATTTATGTAAATTTAAGTATCAGTTATTCAGGGTAGTATAAAAAGCTTCGGCTTAGTTTGAGACTAGATGGCGCTGCGTGGCCCAGCGTGGCAACAAGTCTTGGATTATTTTATTTACTCACTGATTTTCACTTAAACGAAAGTTTGTACTGAAACCATTTGTAATGCGATAAATGTATCAGTAAGTATAGCGAGTATTAGCCAGTTGCGAACGAGTTAAATTACGGCGCGAGGACTCCGCGTGTGCGCAGTGAGTTTACGGCGTGCGATCCGCGTACCTATGTATGGGTCTACTCTCCCCCTTTTTCAGACGTAGTTCACTCATTTGTTGCCGTGTTCATGAGTCGCATAACCCAAGTAGAATTCGGAGTTCTGTATAAGTTGTCTAGTAGTTCACATGTACCTACTCCACAAGCTGTGTATGTTAGCAGTAGGTACAAAATATAAAACCAGTTTGGGCACAAATTAGACGGCCTTAAGTTCACTATGGCTGTACATTAGCAGTAGGCAGTGGCGTAACTATACCATTCGAGGCCCGTGGCAAATTCATAAGATTTTCACTAAATGTGAAATAATAAATGTTGGGAGTTTGGATTCTCCTCTGAGCGGGGGCCCTTTACGGCTGGGGGCCCGTGGCACTTTGCCGACATGCCACCCTGTAGTTACGCCACTGGTAGTAGGTATACTTAATAGCATTATAATTTATTAATTTCAGATGCAAGTGGACGTCCTGAGATCGTGGGTCGGGGACCTGGTGGGGCAGAACACGTTGCTGGCGCGCGCCGTGGAGGAGCTGGAGACGGAGGCCACGGCGCGCCTGCTCACGGAGCGAAGGAAGCACTCGGAGGTACGTGACAGTGTCTTTACTAAGCATAATAGCAGCGTGAGGTAAGTGGCGATGCCCTAAAATGAAGAGGACTAATACACATGATCCTTGAATAAAGAGTAGTGTGATAGTAGGTGTAATTCTACATCATAATTGATAATTAATTTATATCAGACAACATCATATAGGACATTGGTACGATCGAACAGTGTGGTGAGGTTAAGCATTTGTATTGTGAAGAAACAAGAATTAGCGATGGTAGGACCGTATCTATATTAGTGCTCAGTGACCCCTGCAGACTGCTCGTTAGCCACGCGGAGGCAGAAGTGCCTGGGGTATTGCGCAGTCGCCGCTGCCGCCGTGCTTAGTGTCATGTCACCTGACTCGATTTGCGCGGAGGCAGTGTACCTACTTGGGCTAACGTACTTAGTATGAAGGGAGGCCCAGTCGCCGCTGCCTCCGTGCTCAGTGTCATTTTATCCGACGCTATTTGCGCGGAGGCAGTTTACTTGGACTATCGTAGTGAGGGGAGGCCCAGCCACCGCTGCCTCCGTGTTCAGCGGTGCAGCGCCCTCTGCAGACGGCATGCTAGTCACGCGGAGGCAGGAATGCCTGGGGTATTGGGCAATCGCCGCTGCCTCAGCGTCTCCTGTCGCAGATAGATGTCTTACTAGCTGCGCGGAGGCAGTGGCGCTGCGTTGATGGTATGTGGGCTGTCGCAGCCACGTTGCTCAACGTGTGGGGAGTCCCAGCCGCCGCCTCCGTGCCAGCTCAGCGTGTGCGCAGGTGGCGAGCGAGCTGCGCGCGGAGGCGGCGGCGCTGCGCCGGCGGCTGGCGCGCAAGGACTCGGACCTGCGCGGGCTGGTGGAGGTGCTGCGGCGGCTGCGCGAGTTCGACTACTGCACGCTCGACGGGATACACTTCTTCGAGGTCACCGAGTCGGATATATTTGGCACTGTTGAGTGGTGAGTAAAATGGAATTGTTTATTTCTGATCTTAACTAATATTATAAAGCTGAAGAGTTTGTTTGTTTCAACGCGCTAATCTCAGGAACTACAGGTCCGAATTGAAAAATTATTTTTGTGTTGAATAGACCATTTATCGAAGAAGGCTTTAGGCTATATAACATCACTCTGCAACTATTAGGAGCGAAGAAATAATGGAAAATGTAAAAAAAAAACGGGGAAAAAATAACTATTCCACGCGGACGATGTCGCGAGCACAGCTAGTAAATAAATAAATAACACAAGACATGCCACGCGTGGGCCACACATCGCCACCTAGCCCCAACCTAAGCTGGAGCTTAGTTTTCGGCTAGATGGCGATGTGTATGTGTACCTACGTGCTTGCTATAATCATCACTAAGTATCTATAATGCTTGTGCATAAGAAATTACCTATATTGTAGTGCTTGCTATAATCATCACTATCTATAATGCTCGTTCATAAGAAATTTAATTTGACCGCCTATATTGTACAACAAAATGTCTACTGTACCTAGTTTTAAGTCAATTGTTTGGTGTGCAATAAAGAATATCTATCTAGTTATCTGGCTATCTATCTAATCCTCTTTCAATCAATCGATATCAGCCCTTCGCAGTCCACTGCTGGACATAGGTTCAATCTTTAATTCTAATGATTTGTGTCCTTATTAGGGTGCTAAGTAGATATCCTATATTAATTAGATATGCTAATTTTAAGTCCGAGAAATAATATTATTGGTTGAAGTTTTAGTCCAAAAACATTGCCCAAAGTGGCGAATAACTGAAGAGGCCTATGTCCAGCAGTGGACTGCAATAGGCTGATGTTATTCCATCGATGCAGGCGACAAAAGAAGCTGGAGGACGGCGACACGAAGCGTACGCGGCTGAAACCCGACCTCAACAGGCTGGACGGATACCGCCACTACACTGTTCTGTAGACACCTTTACTTTTTGTTTATTATATTTACATCGCTTCTTTAACGGTATGTTTCATTTCGTGATTTGATAGTGTGAAACAAACTACCCAAAACATGCCACGCTGGGCTACACAGCGCCGTCTAGTCCGAAACTAAGCCGAAGCTTGTGCATTGGGCGTAAAAGTTACGTTGGTGCAAATATCTCCAGTGTGTGGCCACTGCTTTACGTGTGGAACCTAGTGGGGCTTGGGCCTCGGTATATGACATACAGTATGTATCTTGTGTGCCAATATATTTATTGTTGTATACTTAATGTACTTGAAAAATAAGTATAATACAGTTTTTAAGCTGTACTTTGTGGTCGGCCTTTGTAGGTACCTATGTGATGTTGTCTGATATTTATTATAATTCATTTAATTTATTAACAAAAACAGGGGTCCTACTATTAATCTAAATCGATCGTTCCATAGATGGATCGCGTGTAGGTTTGTACAATACACTTTATATATACTCATTAGTCCCTCCTCTGCTTGTACAAATGTGTCCATCGTACAATGGTTCTTTTGTTCTGTGATGGTTTATTTGTAGGGATTATAATAATAATAATAACCCATGACATGCCACGCTGGGCCACTCATCGCCATCTAGCCCCAAACTAAGCCGAAGCTTGTACTATGGGTACTAGACAACTGATAAACTTACTTAGATACCTACTTTTTTTTTGTAAATAAATACATATTATGCATAGAAAACACCCAGACCAATACAAACAGGCATGTTCATGAACACAAATGTTTGTACTGTGCGGGAATCGAACCCACAACCCTTGGCTCCGAGGGCAGTGCTCACTACCAAATGAGCCATCAGTGATCAATGAGTCAGTCGATTATACATACCTACCTACTTAAGTAAATAACTTTATCAAATCTGAAATATCTAGGTAAGTATATAAATCCTTTAGAAGCATTAGATACATATTTCTTTTTTCATTCTAAATTAAGTAGTTATAAGATAACCTACTCCAATACCAGTCTTTTGCAGCGAGACAAAAAGAAAAAGATCTGCGGCAACGTGACAGAGCTGAAGATATTAAACGATTCGTTACAGAAGGAGAACACAGCCAAAGACAGGTGACTAGTTGTTAAGTCTGTGTCGTATCTTAGCAAAATAACGAAGTAGGACTTGCTTTTCTGTTTTCGCGCCCTTTTCTCGATACCGGCCCGCACTTGGTCGCTTTTCCCCCCAAACATACGTTCGTAGAGCATCTCCCAGCAACGCGAACGCCCTGAGCCGAGGCTCGAGCCCCACAGGGGGCACCATCAGCACCGTTGTTTAAATTTTTAGGGGTGAGACTGTGAGAGCCTTCCGCTCCCCCAACAGTCCGATGATGATGACAAGGCTGCCCTGGCCATCATCGTAGTCATATAGAAAAAAAAGACTTGTTTTTTTTGTAGAAGATTGGCAGCATGGCTGTGCCCCCGGTGTGGCCGGCATTGCTGTGGGTGGCAGTTACTTTTTAACAGCAATAAAAAAAAATAGAATCGCACTGGCTTTCCTACGCCTGATGGAAATAAAAAGTGATGGGATAAAAAGGGGATAGAAAGGGAGGCAAAGGGTCTAAGGCTTTCGTGATGTGAAATTGGGTTAAGGCATTTCACATACATAACGTCACGCCTTTCTCCCAGCGGGGTAGGCAGAGACCACGTCCTTGCATTTGCTACGATCCTGGCACACAACTTGCTTCGTCCACATTCATCAGTAGGTGTTTTACCTTTTCACTAAACCAGTACCTAATTCTACAGTTCCACGTTTTAATGTCGCGGCAAGGATAAGAATTGCCCAGCATTTTGGTCTTCTTCTAGAAAGGTTACATAAATCCTTGCGTAGTATCAACTTAGGTATAATATATTTAAACATGATTTTATTTTTAGGGAAATACGAAGGCTCAATAAGGACGCACAACAGTACGAACAGACAATTATCAATTTACGAAACGAAATGTCCCTCAACAAACATTACAATTCGTACGTATAATACTAGTATAATATTCACTAGTTGCGCACGCGGCTTCGCCTGCGTTGCCCCCCATTTTAGAGAAGTGAGGGGTTAGAAAGGTTCAAAAAGTAGCTTATCTTATTCTCCATCCCTTCAACTATCTCCATTTAAAAAATCACGTCCATTCGTCGCTCCGTTTTGACGTGAAAGACACAAACATATAGACAGACAGACACACTTTCCCATCTTAAGTAATATTATAAAGCTGAAGAGTTTGTTAGTTTGTTTGTTTGAACGCGCTAATCTCAGGAACTACTGGTCCGAATTGAAAAACTCTTTTTGTGTTGAATAGACCATTTATCAAGGAAGGCTTTAGGCTATATAACATCACGCTGCAACTATTAGGAGCGAAGAAATAATGGAAAATGTAAAAAAAAAACTAGGGAAAAATAACTATTCCACGCGGACGAAGTCGCGAGCACAGCTAGTCTAGAATATTAGTATGGATAGTATGGATTTATTCTGTCTGCTTTTCCTAATGGGTCAATCCACTTTGAATCATCATGCAGTTAGATTAAAAGAATCTCTTTTGGTTTCAGAAGCTCGAGTGTTACGAAAAAAGACGCGGAAGTGATGGCAGGCATGTGTTGCACGCAGAGCTGCGCCGGAAATGAGGTACGCCCATCTCGCGCGTCTGATTGGTTACACGGTCGGCACAGTGCATGTATGTAGGGCGCAGTGAACCGGTTCAATAACACTAGTGTTTTATAGAGAAATAAACGTAATGAAATCAACGTAATATGTGCGGAAGACCAGCGGTCTTCCGCACCGTGACCGCGACCGCTGGTCTTCCGAACTTAACTTCGTCCACTAAAAACCACTTTTCACGATTCTTGAAAGCTCGGTATGAATTTGAGCCTGGTGGTCAATCGAACTGAATGTTCGTTATTTATTGTGTTTTATTGCCATTTTTACCTACTTATTTATACGTGATGTAGCTATGTAACTATGACGGCGCCGAAACTTTCTATTTTCTATCGTTTCAAGAAACTTTCATTTGAATGGCAAAAAAAAATTTAGTACTTAAGTAGGTACTTTTAATATTTTTGGCACGATTGTTATCGAATTCCAGATATTTACAATAGACATTCAATTGCTTCGCGGCCAAATTCAGTCCTACGGATCCGTTAGGGATGTAAATAAATATTAGGTAAAATTTGACTTGGCAGACATATGGTGTAGTTTTCAAGTTCCATATTTACTGATGTGTTGCTCATAGTTACTCTACTGCGTTTTACTAAGGTGTACTCTTTGATGTTAGTTTTGTCTCGCGGCATAGATAGCTTTGTAACAGTGGTCCAAACATATTCTGTAGCTTTTCTTTATTAATATTATTTACGATGCCGTAAATTTTGTAATAAGTTTGATTTTATGTTGTTTGAAGTTTTTCAAACTTAAGATTCAAGCAAGCTTAAATAGGTTCCTTCTACATAATTAGTATACTTATTATGTATCTACCTACTTTACTATTGCACCTTGACAGTAATTTCGCTTGAGTCCCGTTAGAACTTTAAACGTAGTTATTATCTATATTTATAGTAAACATAGGTATCGTTTGATTTAGAGACCCCGTGTGTGGTTTTCATACAGCTAATAAGATCACCGCCTTTAACTACTAAACTGGGTATTGGGGTAGTCAAAAGGGTGCAACGTTTGTTTACTGTGAGGGAGGTCGCTTGCAGTGCGGGGACTGGGAGCCGGTGCGCGAGTGCAGCCTGGCGCTGAGGGATGACGCCTGCAAGTACCAGGAGCGCATACAGAAGATGGAGACCACGCTTAAGGTGGGTGGGTCACTGTGAGGTAGGCCTAACCGATCAGTACACTTAGGCCACTGGGCCGAGAGAGCCAGGGATGAAGATACAGAAGAAGGAGACCACGTTCAAGGTGGGCGGGCTTAGCCAGTGTCATTCTGGACTTGTAAGTTCAGGATGCGAGTGTCTATGCCCGCTCCAAGGTGCGTGGGTACACCTATGTTTGGATCATCCAGGTCCGAGGAGGGCAATGGGCACTCGGGAGACTTGAACACCGGGGTCAGAACACCCCGGTGTTACCTATAATACAAGTGCTCACGCTACTTACTTCGCAATCGGATTTCAAGAGATGTCCAAAGAACTTCAAAGTTTGCCAAAACAAGGATATTTATTATATTCAGCTTGAACTTTAAAAAGTTCCTCAGCGAGCTATGGAGACAGCTTCACATGCTTGGACTTTGTTTTTGAGGGATAAAATCCTTAACAAAGTACGTCAAAGAACTAAAGTAAAAGGCTTTAACAACCTCTCAAATATTAAGTAAGCTGAAGTGGCAATGGGCTGGCCACTTCTTCCGTACAACTGATGGTCGATGGAGTAGAAAGAGTTCTGTAGTGGATGCTGCGTACAAGCAGTGTAGATGGAGCGACGATCTGAGCAGCCGGCATCAGCGGATGAATGTGACTGCTGATCGAGCAGAATTGGCTATTATGGCTAAAAATTGTAATTAGTCCGTCTTTCAGCTTATTCAAAAATAAAAGACACGTATTTTTCCTTTTTTCATTAAAATAAATAATAGCAAAGATACAAGGCATCAAAAGTTAGAAGTGCGAGTCTTTGACGTCACTCGCTCTCATAAAAATGCCTCACCGAGTGACGTCACGCGTAATTTCAACGGGCTATAACTTTGTAATTTTTAGTCTAATTTACAAATAAAACAATACGTGTCTCTTACTTTTGAATAAGCTAAAAGACGGAATAATTACAATTTTTTGCCATAATAGCCTATTGTGCGTTTTGGGAGAGGCCTACGTTCAATAGTAGACTGGCGCAGGCTGCATCAGCAGCCTCATCATTAAATGATGATTATACTAATCATTATAATCATCATTTGATGATTATACTAATCAGTATAATCATCATTTGCGTGTGCTTGTCATGTTGCGTGTGCAGGCCAGCGGCGACAGCATCCGCGCACTGCGCAAGATGAACGTGTCGCTGAGCGATGAGCTGCACAACACGCGGCGCGTGTGCGCAGCTCTGGGCGAGCAGTGCCGCGCCGCCGCGCTGCGCACGCAGTTCAAGGAGGACATCATCCGGGAGATGAGGAGGCAGCTCAACCAGGCCAAGAATAAGGTCGGCCACTAATTGTGTTAAAGATTCTCATCTCATTATCGGCTTCTGGGATGTAAGGGAGCGACCTATTATCTCTGGCGCTGCGCGATGGTACCAGGAGGGCATACAGAAGATGCGAGGCCACGCTAAGAATAAGGTCTGCCACCGATTATGTTAAAGATTCTTATCTCAATCTCAGCTTCTGGGATGTAAGGTAGCGACCCATCATTTTTTCGCCCCAAGCCGTCTTCACCTGCTCGTGGTGCATTCTGCCGAATAACAAACGAGGTTCTGACAACCGACCATTTACAATTCATGGTGTAGCTAAATACCACAGGCCGATGACGGGCAGCAGCGTCAGGAGCGATAAACTACGGCCTGTGATCGCCAAACTGCCTGCCTAGCGTGCCGAGGCGATTATGGATAAAGCCTCCAGGTATTTGCCCAAAGTGGCGAGCTACTGGAGCAACAGCATTGGGCTGTGATAGGCTGTTGTTTGTTATTGTAGGTAAGTACCTCATCACTTCTTTTCCAGCTGAAAGAGCTATCGGAACCAAAGAAGGAGTTCCCCGAGCAGTACCCTCGCGGCTCCGTCTCCACGTACGACGTGTCGATCGCGTGCGTGCGCCAGCAGCCGCGCCGCAAGAGGGAGGCCGGCGAGGAGCCGCTGCACCCCTACTCTGAAGACGGCAGGAGTGTGAAGCTGGACGGGTCGGGAGATGACGTCATGTCTGCGAGGCTTGACTGAAGCGGGGTAAGTGGTTGTGCTTGCCACATTATTCTTGTGTCCTAGGGTTGTTGCTAAAGGAAGACATAGACTACCTAGACCAGTGATAGTGTCCCTCTCTCTGGATACCGTCACTGGATGTTCAATTGTGCGTGCAGGCTTTCTTTGTTAGGTTAGGTTTCTTTTGTTTAATTTTTTTTTTTATAACAAGAGCGTTCTTTAAGCTGGCTGGGCAGATGTCCCTGCAAAAAAAAGAAAATATTTTTTCTTTTCTATCCCGTGGCGTGACGTGTGTGACAGGGTACATGTAACCGAATCAGTCACTTGTCTGATCCTCTGCGTCGCTCTATCCATCTGGCAAAATTTGATGTCCCTTAATATAGTAGTAATAAGTAGTAGGTAGGTAGGTACGTAAGGGCTACAGAACTGTGAATGAATTTCGGTATTCAACTTAAATTTTACTCGAAGAATTTTTTATTTTAATTAATGTACTTTAATACGTCGTTTACAAATTTTTGCTTTTAGTGAAATCGCTATTTAAAAGAGAATTGTGAAGAAGAAGGATCTCTGCTAGTAAAGGTGCGTTCTATGATAAGTTTTGATCGAGGACATTTATAAATATTATTTTGTACGAATGGTATACAGTGTTATTTAATAAATTATGCTTATTAAATAATTAATTAATATTCATAATGTTTTTACTTTTTTATAGAATCGATGACGGTGTCATTCGTAGTTTTACAATTTGGACATTATTTTCTTTATTTACTTACCTAGTTATGATAGTGCTTGCTGAGTAAGCTGAGAAATATACAGACTAAATTAGATTATTTTTAGGAAACGGGTACAAATATATATAAGAAAATCTATTCAACCTTTTCAATAGATCGTTATAAAAGTCTGTGTCTTAAGTATTTTTTGCTATTAGGTACTTATTAGGTACCTTGAGTGATACGGTAAGAGTAGGTAAGTATAAAATAAATAGGTAGGTTCTAGTTCTAATATTTATAACAGCCATTTCAATAATATAAAAGCAGAAAAATCTTTTACATAGGTATCGTCATTGGTATCGTGATTGTAATGTTATTCGAGAATGGCTTGTTTCTCTATTCAGAAAACTTAAAGTACTTACCTACCAATAGGTAAGTGGATAATTTATTTTCCTTTTTATTATGTTTGGACCATTGTTGAAAGCTCAAGTTGTACTTTCAGAAGATTATTTTTACTCGTTTGTATTGTAGAGTTATGAGTCGTGCCTGTGTCAGCGAGGGCAGTCCACTCCTAGATCGGGAGTGGCCTGTGAGGAGAGCAGAGAGGTCGACACGCCAGGTGTCTCCATCATTGCCAAGGTTTGCTAAACATTCTTATTTATTTTGGTCGAAATTGAGTTATGTTCATTTGTCATCATCATCATTAGCCTCTTGTAGTCCACTGCTGGTCATAGGCCTCTAATTAAACTACACATCGGTCACTTAAATAAAATAGGACAATTTTTAAATTGCTCTACGGATCTAAGGATTAAGGAACAAATAGTGCACTTATGTCTACACACTTTCATATACCTATCTTGCTTCATCATCATCATCATCAGCCCGTAGAGGGCCACTGCTGGACATAGGCCTCCCCCAACGACCTCCACATGGACCGGTCCTGAGCGGTCTGGGTCCAAGGGATCCACGCTATATCTACCAAGTCGTCATATCTTGCTTACTTGCCTAGAATTTCCTTGGCCTTGAACAGAGGGGCATAGGTTTCTAACCTACTCAGGGTGACATCACCCTGACTCTTAAAGTGGCACCCGCTCGTTTTGCACCCGTTCCCCTTTCGTGTCCTACCTCTGCCGTCAAGGCAGACGAACGAATCAAGCGATTTCTCTACTTGTAATCATCATCAAATCGTATGGCTCAAATATTTCTGCTCGAATCTTACTACTTCTACTATCTACTTGTAATAGAACAACTTTTTGCACCTCCATCTAGCAATCACCATCTCCCATTCTGGTGTCGGACGACTCCCTCGCAGACGTCTCCCAGTCCTCGCAGAAGACAGGTGCCCACCCCGCTGCCAAGACAGTGCGCATCCAGACTCCTGAGAAGGTGGACCGTGGCCAGACCAGCGGCGTCCAGGAGCTGTTCTTCAATAATGAAGCGACCAGCACGTAATTAATCATTTGCACTATAGGAATGTAAACTGTACAGACCTTGTCGAAATATCGGAACCTCGCAAATCAAAATACGTCATAAAAATCTACTGTGCTGTGACAACTTACAAATAAAACAAAAACACTGATTTTTTTTTGTTGTAGAAGATCGTGCACGAATGAAGACTGTGAAGAAAGTCAGAGAGTGAGATTTTTTTTTATATTAGACGGCAATCTGGTTATGATTTGTAACTGTATTTCTAAGGAAAGCTTTCTAACCTAGCACTTCTTACAATCATTCTGATATTTTCAGTTGGAGTCAACATGTTCCTGCGTCGATCCTAAGTAAGTATAATTATTATATAATTAATTAATATTTTATGCCAAATGCCTTACTTAATTATGCTGGGGCTACATTTACGGGCGAAGATTCCATGATACATCGTGCTGAGTTGTGTGGACGGCTGGACAGCATTTAAGTACATATGTACTTAACGTCTGTAAGTGTAATCACCCAAACAAAAATTGTTGCGACAAATCCCTTTGCTGTGTCCCAGTTTACCCCAAAAGCAGAGCATCGTCTTTTCCCGTTTACTACATACGCGTTGCAAGGATCTACCCAGACACAGTCATAGTGATTAGACGAATATTCGCCGTAGCTTCACCATCGTAGATAAGTCTGATCCATAATGGGGATGTTTCCAGGGTCAAAATAATTACATTATATTTAGTCCGCATTTTAGATTATAAAATATATTAGACACGTATTTTTCCTTTTTTCATTTAAACAAAAAGTAACAAAGATACAAGGCATAAAAATTTAGGAGTCTTTGACGTTACTTAGTGGCAAAAAAACTCCCACTATGTGTCGTCACGCGTAATTTCAACGTGCTATATCTTTGTCATTTTTGGTCTAATTTACAAATGAAAAAATACGTGTCTTTTATTTTTGAACAATCTAAAAGACGGACTAATTACATTTTTTACGGAAACAGGCCCATTAGGTATGTCGCTATTTATTCATAAATGTTGTTATTGTTACAGGGAACCGAAAAAGACTGGAAGGGGCGTTCCTCTGTGCCAACTTATTCAAGTAAGCGTTGCTGCCTAATTTGTCTCGTTTCGACCTCTTTCGAATGCCACACGGCATTAAGTCCGCCATTTGTACTTTCCTTGTGCAATAAAGATTAAATAGATAAACATTAGCAGGTACTCTATGAACGACTGAACGGACTAGTTTTGATGTGGTTTTCAGTGCGGTGTAGATAACACATAAACAACGTGGGTAGTTTGTTCTCAGCGGGCTCGGTTTATGAGGCAGTCTCCAGGTTAATAAACGTATCGGTTGTTTTGACGTAAATAGATTTAAGTAGTTTCTCGTTAAATAAACAGACCTCGTTTTTACATTGTATCGCAGTGTTTAGAAATGCATGCTCTGAATTGTTTCTAACTGGAGCAATCTATGCCTGGAAGGTAAAATATTGTGTATCGTTTAGATATTTGATAAACGTAAAGTGATTATGATAATGTCGGCGGTTTTACCAAGAGTTTACATACCTACCTATTGTATTGAATCATCAGCCTTTCATTTATCTATGGAAATACCCCAAGGCGCAATGCTGGGACCTTTGCTCTTCCTCATATTTTTATACGATCCTTGTTTCACAGAAGGTATAAATCTATATACGAGTAATTTATCAATGTTCAAAATCAAAATTACAAAAGTTCTGTTTGAAAATACGGACTTAGGTACCTATGTTATTATTAGTCAGTTGACGAAATATTAATGGATTATGGCCACGCTAAGTGATTAACACTCCAAGAAGTGTAAATGAAACTACTTACAAAAGTAGATAGGTAGGAAAACTCACTAAAGATGTTTTGTTTTTTTTTTTTTTATAGTAGCACGGCATAATGGCTTCTCCGCGCCTGATGGAAAGCGAAAGAGAAGCCCAAATCACTGTGACAGCGGGCAAGCAACCGATTGGTCACCTGTCAGCTGCCGCCGCCATGCCGGCCCATAAGGTGCTTCTTCACGCTCCGCTTAAAGGATCCCATATCAAAGGAGTTTTTTTTTTAAATTTGAACCGAATTCTTTAGTTTTGAACCATTGATAGCAGGCAATCTAATCCAGTCTTTGTTCTAAGAGCGGCTAAATGTGTCTTGTATCCTGCCTGTGTCATCATGGCGTGGCGCGACGACTTAATGGCAGCTGTGACGAAACGCGCGCTCGCCACGTGGCTGCTAATTAACTCTACAGGGTGTTCGTCATTAACAAGTATCACCTGTAGCTTATACATGTGACTCCCCTGGTGTTGTGGTGTCTATGGGCTGAAGTGATCACTTACCATCAGGTGACTTTCAGGCCCGTTTGCCCCCTCTACCATAAAAAAAAACCTGATGAAGCTAAAGCATTCGTTTAAAGTACCTACCTACTAAAATCAACATTTCTCTACTTAACTTCGACGACTCTACTACTTACTTAAATGCGACAATGACAATAGATATTTCTGTTTTGTCTCTTTTCTCGGCGGTCAAAGGATTTAATTATGCTCTACGCAAAAGTTTTTGAAAAGACTATTGCCAGTACTTCTAAAAGCAATTCTCCGAACTTGGCAGTAGAATAATTTTCATTTGTCCAAGTCTATAAATGCATAAAGATTATATATGCAAATATAGTGCAATAATATGCCTATTCGAAGTCTTCTATCATACTACCTATCTATCATATCAATGAAGGCGCTCCCAATTTTAAGTCAATAACAAAATGACAAAGGCATCTACATTTTATGTCAGGTGTCAGGTCCACGTGTTCAACGTGGGCAATGAAGACGGAGTCATATCATATAAGCCACACGTCATCGTTGTTATGGGTGGTGACCTTCAAACAATAATTCTATTGTGTCTAGTTTCAGCAGTCAAAGCCAAAGTTTGCTCATTTAAGCACCATTCATATCACCCACTGCACATTAACGACGTGCGTCGAAAAGTCGAATAAAAACGCATCTGGGGCAGACTCCTTCCGGCGTCCGCATTTAGCCGCGCGTCGCGAGCGGCGCCCGCGCACGAGATCACAACACACCGCGCGCACGCCGACCTGCGCATGCGCACTGTAGTACGCGATATTATTGTTTACATCTAGCGTCAATGGCGCTAAGTGTACCTACTAGAGATTCGGAGCATTTTGAAACGCCGCGATTTTGATGAGACGTAAACTAGAAGGGAAATTTTGAAATACCGACGGTTGGGAGTTAAAATTGGATATTTCGGGACTTAAATCGGTTCCCTGTTGAACGCGGATTCTTTAGATTTCTTTGTAGTGTCGAGCCAATTTTTTCATTTATGTCGTTAGTTAGTGCATTTTATCCTTATTTTTAAACAATCAGTGTTTTAAATCCAGTTTCGTGCAAGAAATTCAAGCTAGTGTTAGAATTGATACCAAATCCATCCATAAAAAGAAAAATTGTAGCATCGAAATCGACAAAATGTTAAATACTTAGAATATTGTTTTATTGTGATTTGTGTGTGATTGTGATACTTATACGGGTGTTAAATTAGTGAATTAGGTTTAGAATTTAGTGTAACTGTAAGCATGATGTTCAATGGATTACTGATGTGTGCCGATTCGGATACCAGTGATTTGGCAAGAGTAAGTAAGCTTTAATGTTTTCACCTATTATGTAGATTATAAAAATACGATTAAATGCAACAAAAACAACGAATGTACCACCATCAGTCTATTGCAGCCCACTGCTGGACCTGCCTCTCTAGTTGTTCGCCACTTTGGGCAAACATCTAGAGGCTTACCCATAACCGTTATCGTTAAATTGGGCAGGTTGGTTGGCAATCGCTGGACCTCCGGTGACGCTGCTGCCTTTAAGTGGAAGTACCTTCACCCTATAGAATGTATACCGCAGCCAAATGATCTCCGGGTCGTGTTTCTGCTGATGAGTAGGGTTTCCGGACCTCGTGGGGGGTTAGGGTTGGGCCGGCATGGCAGTGGCAACTGGCAGGTAACTGATCAGTTACTTGCCAGTTGTCACAGCGACTTGGGCTTCTCTTTCGCTTTCCATCAGGCGTTGGGAAGCCATCATGTCGAGCTACTATAAAAAAAACCCACGACTTTGGTTCAGGAGGCCAGCACTCACTCCCAAAAAAATCAATTCTAAACACTATAGAAAATATATTGTGACGCACCCGACATAGTTTAGGGGATTTGACGGGTTACTTCCATCGAGAATCGAACCGTATCACTGCGCTCCGTAACTGTCCTTACGCCTTCAAACGGTTGTCTCAAAAGTGTTGTTCAAGTCGGTCGCTATTTTCGGTCACCCCGGTGAGCCGGGATTTATGGCCGGATTCGGCCGATCCCGGATTGCGTGTTTGTGATCTTTGAATAGATACTTATGATAAATCAATCCAAGTGGCTGTTTGTTTTAAGTATTTTAGTGGGGAAAGTCATCGCTATATCAAATGGAAGGGAATTCGAACCCTTTTAAGACTCAGGGCTTTATATTTATAGTTGAAATGAAATTGCCTTTATTCACATAGACTTAAAATAAGCACTTATGAATCTTCAACTAAAAAATAATGTAAATAAAAGCAATGTAAAAGAAGCTCCCACCGTGTTACTCTTTATAAATCGCCAATTGTTACATGTTTTATTAGTATAATTTTTTAAATATTTTAAAGTTAAGTAGGTATAAGTCTGTTTTTGTAGGGTTAAGAAGTCGATATGATCCTTGTTTTGTAAATAAAAAAGTCCCAATAGTTTCAGTAGCGGCGTTAGGTAAAGTCTGGTTGGGCGAGTAATTTCAGTTGTTTAGTTCGGAAACTTTCAGTAGTCTTTTAGCACATGTGATCACTAGACAAAGAAGGCAGTCTATTAGACTTATATTTGTGTAAGTTTAACTGTTAAGGTTGAAGGGTATCTGGATAAGATCGCTATAAGCGATACGTATCAGACAACATCACATACGTTGCTCCTACTTACGATACTCAAGTAAGGAGCTTGAGCACTTGTCGGGTATCAGAAAAACGAAGATATCCCAAATACATATGTACGAGTACATAAATACAAATTCAAACACTAAGAACACACAGAAGAAACACAAGTTTTTGTCCCGGTGGGAATCGAAACCACGACTGGATTAGGAGGCAGGGGTCATTAAAAAAATCATCAAAATCGGTTCGTAATCGACGAAGTTATCGGCGAACAAACCTAGAACAAAAAAAAACATACGGTCGAATTGAGAAACCTTCCTCCTTTTTTGAAATCGGCTAAAAATGAGCCATCAAGCCTGTCATTAGGCTAGGACTAGGATAAAACCGCCTAAATTATGTTTGTCCTGTAATGTCTATGTTTAGTGCAATAAGAAATATCTCTCTGTTGCGCAGGAGAGCGGCGCGTCGAGTCTGCAGGACGCCGGCAGCGGCACGTGGGACTCCTGCGCACACGCTACGTACCAAAAGCTCGTGTCCACATTGCAAATCGTGAGTGTTTGATTACGTTTATGAGGTCGATGATTACTCATAGATCTTAATCCGCTATAGTATGCATAGATTTTTGATATACCTAAATAGGATAAGATCTGTAGATGATAAATTATTTGTATCAGCATTTGTGGGAAAAATTCCCAAAAATGTTTAATGTAGGTACTCGTAAGTGCTATTTTATGTTGTCGGCGTTTTCCAGAATTATGCGTTTTTTAGAATACGACCATCGTCATCATCATCATCAGTGCACTGCTGGTCAAAGGCCTTAGCATCTTAGGTATAACATCTGGAGGCTTTACCCATAATCGCCACATTGGGCAGGCGGGTTAACGCAGCTCCTCGCTCCGGGGACGCTGCTGCCCGTCATCGGCCTGTGGTAGGTATTAGCTACGCCTTCAATGGGGATGTTTCCAGGGTCAAAATAATTACATTATATTTAGTCCGTATTTTAGATTATAAAAATATATTAGACACGTATTTTTCCTTTTTTAATTTAAACAAAAAATAACAAAGATACAAGGCATCAAAATTTAGGAGTGGGGGTCTTTGACGTTACTTAGTGGCAAAAAAAACTCCCACTCTGTGACGTCACGCGTAATTTTAACGGGCTATATCTTTGTTATTTTTGGTCTAATTTACAAATGAAAAAATACGTGTCTTTTATTTTTGAACAATCTAAAAGACGGACTAATTACATTTTTTACGGAAACAGGCCCATTGTTACTCAGTAGGATGAACCACGAGCAGGCCCACCATCTTCACGCTCCAAGGTTGTTTCTTTCCATCCATAGCATATTTTAAAATAACCGTTTATTACATTAGCTTGCCAACAAGGAAGAGACTGTGCGCGTTCAGGGCGAGAGCTTGCGTGTGGCGGAGGCGCGCATCGCGAGCCTGACTGCGCGCGCGCAGCGGCTGCAGACGGAACTCGACCAGAAGGCTCAGGAGGTAAGGTGGCTTATACTTTTTTATATAGTAGCTCGACATAATGGATTCCCTACGCCTGATGTAAAGCGAAAGAGAAGCCCAAGTCGCTGTGACAACGGGCAAGCAACTGGTCAATTACCTGTCAGTTGCCACCGCCATGCCGGCCCAACCCTAACTCCCCACGAGCTCCTGAAACCTTCACCGGCAGAAACTCGACCCGGAGGTCATTTGGCTGCGGTATTTTATAGTGTGGAGCTCCTTCCCCGACCGGGCGGCTTAAGTCAAACGTAAATTCGCTATGCCTTACCACTTTTAAAAGCTCAATAGGCGCTGTGTAACATTGTCTTGGTTTAGGTACTCGTTTGTCAAAGTTGTTTTGTCTTTTTTTCAGTTGAAAGCATTACGGTCGTCGGAGAAGAGAACACCCGAGAAAATGGACATATCAATGGCGACAGATGATCAGGTAGGTGGCGAATATAAACTCAATTTTTAGCTATGCATTGTATAGTTAAGTTTAAATTTTCTTATTTATAAACGTTGTAATACAAAAATTGTAAGAATTTTGGCGATAAAAAAGAGTAACTATCGAGTTTCTTGCCGGTTCTTCTCGGTAGAAAACGACCTTCCGAATCCGGTGGTAGATTCATTGTTTGTACTTGCATTATTTGACGATTCATAAGTGCTCGTCATGAGCCTACTTGAATAAAGATATTTTTCATTCATTCATTCAATAGTGCTAGCTAGCTTTTGGAACTTAAGCCGTTGCTGCGAATTATACTTGAGCGCTTTGTTAAATATGACGATGTTTGTGCAATTAAGTAAATTATGATTTTTTTAACCGGTGAAATTGTATTACTTAATATAAACCATTCTAGGAAGTGAAGAATCAAAAGCACATAGTTAGCACGTTGCAGACAAACTTGTCTGTGATCGAGGATCTTTATCGGGAATGCTTTTATGAGGTGAGTCCATAAGCTTTGCATATTTGAATATTTTTGGGATAATACCCTGTGTTCTGGTTGATCTAACTTTAGACCTCATAAAGATTAAATAAAAATTAAATTGAAAATTTCGGCATTTCAAATTCTGACTTTGTTTTAATGTATTTTGATATGTGTTTGTATGTTTAAAACGCATTTGCTATAAGTTGCGACGACGAGTAACATTTTTGGCCTAGTGGTTCTTCTTTTGATAAAATTAAATACCTAGTCGTAATAATATAAATTCACTAATTACATTTTTCAAAATGATAGTTACTTCAATGATTTGAACTTGAGTTCAAAGTTTCAACTTTTCTTCTTCAATCAATCAATAGTCCTGGTCCATCTGCTGAACGTAGACTCTTAATTCGCACCATTCTTCTCGGTCTTCTATTCGATATTCTTGTAGATACTAAAGCATACTTTTCTTTCTGCTTAGGAATACAATAATGAACTTGAAAGTTTGAAGTTTCTGGTATTATTTTTTATGAGTTCATGTTAATTAACGCTAATTTCTTGGTCAAAATTGCATGTCACACTATTTACAATAAATGCTCTCTCCTGATACGGTGTTTGATTCTTGGGCAGGGTATGTGGGAACGTAGCCAATGCCAGTAGTTCTCCAGTTTTCTTCTTCACTCTTACATGTTTGCAGGTGGCAAAACAAGAGGAGATGATAGAGATGTTGCGCCAGTCGTACCTGGACGTGCGGCTGATGGACAGACAGAAGCGCGACCAGATCGGGCGGCTGCAGGGCGTCGTGGACGCGCAGAAGTGGTCCCTGGAGAGGTGCCAGGTATGAATCACATATGTGGTACAAGGGGTGAGAGCCTTCCGCTCCCCCAACAGTCCGGTGATGATGACAAGGCCGGCCTGGCCATCATCGTAGTCATGTAGAAAAAACACACGTGATGGTATGAAGTTATCCTATTTTAAATCCGCAAACCAGACGGTTGAATTCTTTAGGCGGGGCGTGAAACGGCATCTCAGTGGGCCTTCAGGGTGGGGGCGACAGGCGCAATGGGTTTGTTCTATTATACTTTTGGACCGACCGCTCAGGTGGAGTGAGGTCATCCTGCAAGCTCTTCTTATAAAAAAAAACACTTCAAGGTAACAATTAACTGGTGTTGTTCCAGGATATGGCGGTGGAGGTAGAAGGGCTGAAGTTGGAGATCTCAAATTTCCTGAGCAGTTCAAACAATGATTCGGTATTCAGATACTAACGAGATGTGTTCTTGTTGATACTAAAGTATACTTCGCTTTCTGCTTCAGTTTCTAGTATTTTTTACGTGTTTATGTTAAGTAACGCTTATTGCTTGGTCAAAATTGCATGTCACACTATTTACAATAAATACTTTCTCCTGATACGGTGTTTCATTCTTGGGCAGGGTATGTGGGAACGCAGCGATGACTCCTTGAGCGAGGAGGTGACTGAGGACTTGCAGCAGATCGCAGCTCAGCTACTGCAGCTCAGGACCATGCTCACTGTAAGTGGTGTCACGCAGGGGACCGTTCTATCACCTCGGTGTTATTTACTAGTGTACTTCCCGAATACATTGCCGAATACTGGTCTTTTGTGTAATTTGAAAGCCATTGAAATATTTATTAAAATAAAATAAAAAAAAATATTTCTGCAAATAGATTTACAAGTAAATTCTTTTGCACGTCAAACTTTTTTTTCCCTACTAGCATTAAAACCTAAATTATAATTTCTATTCTGTGTGGTTTACGGCTGATGATTGTTTCAGGGAGATTGTACGTGTGGATTGCAAGAAGAAAATATTAGACTGAAAAATCAAAATGAAACAATGCAGGTAAAAATATTTGTCTTGTTATATGTATGGGAGTAATGACGTGGAAAGTGTCTCTTGTTCACTATGATGTTTACATAATCCAATTCAAGAAGACAGAAGGCCAGGCTTCAGCCGAATCGGCATTTGAAAATATTCTGCAAAAAGGAATCGTGTATTTAATGCATTCGTAGTGTAGAGGCACTCAGGTCCGGTTGAGCGAGTTTTATCTTAAATGACCGCTGGCAATACTGGATACTGGAAGCCCGTATGAGGAATAATTTTTGCTAAAGTTGAAGTTTCATTCTAGATCGAAATGGGTGAACTTCGGCAAAGAGTAAGCGAACTGGAGTCTGCTCTCTCCGACAAGGAGAACACTGATCAGACGTACAGAGACGACGTCGCCGAGAAAGAGCAAGAGGTATGGGTCTTGTCCGTATAAATGTCTATTTATACCTAGTTGTTAGTGTTAGGAAAACACGATGTAGGTTTCCTGGTAACCCATAGGTCCTGCGGTGGGGATATGTTATATATTGGAAACGGGAAAAGATAGTGCGGAGATTTTATTATTAAGTATGTGCTTTTCCAGTTGAACAATGTAAGAAGGCGCTTGGCGGAACTGGAGGAGAGCGCGGGAGACAAAAAAGGGAGCTGCGACGTGCTGGCGGCACAGATGCAACAAATACAAGGTCAGTTCGCAACCGCGGAAAGTATAGCCAAGGTATCCCGTATCTTATACGGTACGTTGGCACACTAAGGCATTCCTACAAAATGTGCGTTGTTGTTTCCTCCGCGCCTAATGGTTGTGGAGATTTTTGTTGAAAGGGCTGTGTGGAAGGGACTGTCTTTTCGCTCCAAGCTATCCTCACCCGCCCGTGGTGCATCCTGCTGAATAACAAACGAGGCTCTGGCAACCAACAAGATTAAAGGCGTACCTAAATAAGAGCTACGCCTCTGAGATCGCCAACCCGTCTATGTCTACCCAGTGTAGCGATAATGGGTAAAATCTCCAGGTGTTTGCCCAAAGTGGCAAACAACTGGAGAGGCTTATCTCCAGCAGTAGACTGTGATGATGATGATGGTTGAAAGGGCCGTGACTCGTCATGGCCGCTACGACCTGCCTCAGTTAGCTCCTCCTCCTTGCGTCGTACATTAATGAGGGTCGTGACCTTCCTTGCGAAACACCTTCTCTCGTACGGTCTTTCTCCACCGGTTTCTGTCTTTGGCGGCGTGGAGGGCGTGGTGAACCAAACCAGTCGAGTGCGGAGCGAATCTGGTCGGACCAACGTATTGGGCTGCGACCACGAGGCCTTTTCCCATCTACCTTCCCGGTCACAATAAGCTTCTCGAGGTTGTTACCGTCTTTCCTAGCTAGCTAGCAGTTAGCTATGAAAGCTTAAAACGTTACATAAGTTCCTTTCTCCAGGGTCTCTAGAAGACCAGACCCGCGAGCTGATTGAGGCTCGGCAGCGCTGCGAGGGTCACGAGGCCACCATCAATCAGCTCTCCGCGGAGCTGGCGCGCGCCAACCGCGTCATAGAAGAGGTATGGTAGAGGTCGACTTATTTGTGTTAATGTTTTGAGGCTGCGGTTCCACTGAGACGGAACGGAGCGGAGCGGAGACGAACTGTATCGCGTTTCACCAATCACATAGATTGGATCCATGTGGAGTGGAACTGCAGCCTTAATGGGCAATGACGACTGTAGGTGTGAGGATGATGATGCTTGGCAGGCTGCCCGTTTCCGGGATCAGGGAAACCAATTCTATCTATCCTTAATGGAATATCAATTCCCTTAGTCGTCGGGGAGGGAAGTTTAAACTTTGTAAGGGAGCGACCTATCACCTTTTCGCTCCAAGCGAAAAGGTGATAGGTCGCTCCTGCGACCTGCCCGTGGTGCATCCTGCCGAACAACAAACGAGGCTCTGGCAAACCGACTGGTAGCGGTAAAACCATCACGATAGAAGGCGTAGCTAAATACCACAGGCCGATGACGGGCAGCAGCGTCACCGAAGCAAGAAGCTCCGCCCTGCGATCGCCAACACGCCTGCCCAGCGTGGCGATTATGGGTATATCCTTCAGAAGTTTGCCCTAGGTGGCGAACAACTGGAGAGGCCTATGTCCAGCAGTGGACTGCAACAGGCTGATGATGATGATGATGATAGTCGTCTTCTCCGACAACCACGGGATGGAAAGGGGTGGTCTTATTCGAAATCCGGAAACCACAGGGACTATACACGGAAATAGTTGTTTTACTTCCCTATTGAAACTAATAACAAGTGAACAATTGGAGAGGCCAATGTCCAGCAGTGGACTGCGACAAGCTGCTGACGATCATTCGCTGGTCCTCAGGGCCGGGTCCTGCGCGAGGAGGTGGGCGAGATGAGGCGCTCTGTCTGCGAGAGCGGCCGCCGCATGCGCATGTTGGCCGACGAGCTGACGCGTGCGCACGACCATTGTCGCACCATTGACGCCAGCTACAGGTACGCCACGCTAAGAGCCTGTCCAGATGAGGCGCTCTGTCTGCGAGAGCGGCCGCCGCATGCGCATGTTGGCCGACGAGCTGACGCGTGCGCACGACCATTGTCGCACCATTGACGCCAGCTACAGGTACGCTACGCTAAGAGCCTGTCCAGATGAGGCGCTCTGTCTGCGAGAGTGGTCGCCGCATGCGCATGTTGGCCGACGAGCTGACGCGTGCGCACGACCATTGTCGCACCATTGACGCCAGCTACAGGTACGCTACGCTAAGAGCCTGTCCAGATGAGGTACGTTACGCTAAGAGCCTGTCCAGATGAGGTACGCTACGCTAAGAGCCTGTCCAGATGAGGTACGTTACGCTAAGAGCCTGACCAGATGAGGTACGTTACGCTAAGAGCCTGACCAGATGAGTGTTGGCCGACGAGCTGACGCGTGCGCACGACCATTGTCGCACCATTGACGCCAGCTACAGGTACGCTACGCTAAGAGCCTGTCCAGATGAGGTACGCTACGCTAAGAGCCTGTCCAGATGAGGCGCTCTGTCTGCGAGAGTGGCCGCCGCATGCGCATGTTGGCCGACGAGCTGACGCGTGCGCACGACCATTGTCGCACCATTGACGCCAGCTACAGGTACGCTACGCTAAGAGCCTGTCCAGATGAGGTACGCTACGCTAAGAGCCTGTCCAGATGAGGCGCTCTGTCTGCGAGAGTGGCCGCCGCATGCGCATGTTGGCCGACGAGCTGACGCGTGCGCACGACCATTGTCGCACCGTAGACGCCTTCTACAGGTTAAGGCCGGAAATTGGCCTTCGAGAGGTAGGGTAACGGAACGAAAACGTATAGCGTCCGGAGAAGGACCTCCACCCTATAGAATACCGCAGCCAAATGACCTCCGGGTCGTGTTTCTGCCGGTGAGTAAGGTTTCCGGAGCTTGTGGCGGATTAGGGTTGGTGCGGCATGACGGTGGCAACTGACTAGTAACTGAGCACTTACTTGCCCGTTGTCACAGCGACATGGGCTTCTCTTTCGCTTTCCATCAGGCTTTTTACCTACGGTGTGGATTTACAGCTAGACTTAGTTGGGACCGCAGCCTTATATGTGTAGGAACAGACTTGTCCCTACGAAAAGTGTAGTACTTCCGCCGAGCTAGGTGATCGTGCTCTGGGACCGCGGTCCGATGGACCATCTTGGTTTTTCGTATATATGAAAACTTCGTATGCGAGTCGTGATGAAAACTTCGTATGCGAGTTGTACGTCTTCCATACAATTTGTATGGAGCGATTTAATTCTCCCACAGAATTCTCCATAGACCCGGATTTCACATCGCCATCTGTTGTTAGCTGGCGGAACTTGTATTGCATATTGTAGCGACGTGGAGGTTGTTGTAGCGGTGTGGAGATAGATGTCGATACGTGTCGCTACATATGTTTAGACCGTTTTGTATGCAATTGGGATGATGACTAAAAATAATTTAATGTCCATCAGATAGATTAATGAAAAATATTGGATACGTATTTTTTATTTTGCCTCTTGTTCAAAAACTTACGAAGATACATTGATTTTAAATGTCACATGACGTCACGTTAGAGTACAAAATATACTCTAACGTGACGTAGTTAGCCCCCACTCCGTAACTTTAATGCGCTATATCTAAGTATTTTCTTGTTATTTCGACAAAACAAAAAATACGGTCTTATATTTTTTTATTATCTAAGAGACGGACTAATTATTTTCTTCATTTTCATACCTTGTCATCATCCGTATTGGCAGGGAGAAAGCCCACTGCGCAGCGAAGCTGCAGTCGCAGCTGGAGGATGCGCACGCGCGCGGCGCCGAGCTCTGCGAGGAGGTGCAGCGCGTGGTGTGCGCCGTGCAGCGCTGGATGCGCCGCATGCGCGCCAGGCACCGGTGAGACCTGCACACTTTACATCATCACCATCCGCCGGCAGTCCACTGCTGGACACCGACTGCTGGACATGGACTGCTGGACATAGACTGCTGGACATAGACTGCTGGACATAGACTGCTGGACATAGACTGCTGGACATAGACTGCTGGACATAGATTGCTGGACATAGACTGCTGGACATAGACTGCTGGACATAGACTGCTGAACATACACTGCTGGACATAGACCCCAGGTCAAATCAAAAAATAGGCCTATAGGAGGTACATAATATGATAATGGGGAAATTAGCTTTTCATCACCATTATCATCAGCCTATTGCAGTCAACTGCTGGACATAGGCCTCTCCAGTTGTTCGCCACTTAAGGCCAACATCTTGACAAGCTCGATGGCTCATTTGGTAGTGCCCTCTGCCTTCTGAGCCAAGAGTTGTGGGTTCGATCCCCGCACAGTACAAACATTTGTGTGCATGAACATGTCTGTTTGTATTGGTCTGGGTGTTTTCTATGTATAATATGTATTTATTTACAAAAAAAAAATTATCTAAGTAAGTTTATCAGTTGTCTAGTACCCATAGTACAAGCTTCGGCTTAGTTTGGGGCTAGATGGCGATGTGTGGCCCAGCGTGGCATGTCTTGGGATATTTATTTATTTATTTATTATTTATTTATATACCCATAATCGCCACACTGGGCAGGCGAGTTGGCGATCGTAGGGCGTAGCTTCTCGCTCCGGTGACGCTGCTGCCCGTCATCGGTCTGTAGTATTTAGCTACGCCTTCAATTGTGATGGTTATACCGCCACAAGTCGGTGGCCAGCGCCTCGTTTGTTTTGGGCAGGAGAGGTTGGCTTAAAGCGAAATGATGATAGGCCGCTTCCTTACATCCCAACAGGTACCGTTGTTCATTATTGTGAGTTGACTCTCTTGTTGATCTGGTGATCGCAAGATGGTGCTCATGACCAACATCACGCTATAAAAAATAAAGAAATGTTACATTTGTTGCAGAGAACAAGAGAGCAAAATAAAACAATCTGAGGCCCTCATATCATCACTCAAACAAGGAAACGAGTCGCACACCACCGACCCGTGCTGCACTAAGTGCCTCTCCCTCGGGAGTAGGCGCGCCAGCTCGCGTGCGACAGAGACGGATAGATCTCGGGAGAGGACGCGCAAGAGGACGGACTGCGAGTGTGCGGTTCAAATGGCGCAAAGGGAACGAATCATGAAGACCACTGATAGGGGTAGTTGTAGCTGTTCATTGCGCAGCAAAGGGCAACTAGATCGTGCCGTCAGCAAGACTGTCCTGTGCGAATGTCCATCCCAAATTGTTTGTGACGGTGCGAGAGACTGCGTTTGCAATCTCAAGGCGCGAGCCCGCTCTAAGAGTAGTGGAAGCGAGATAGCTTGCGAATGCTCCAGGGAAATGGAGAAAGAGGGGCGTTCTAGGACGAGTGGGAGCGAGATGGCTAGCTGCTCGTCGGCTCCGACTCCGCCCAGGAGGTTGTTGAAGAAGGAGTTCTCGCCTAGTAATGAGAAGGTACGTGAGAGGAAAGACCAGATACTGTAGTGTGTGTACCTAAGTGTGCACACACGCATCTTTCCTTTTTTTGGTATCATTGGAATCATGGTCTCATCTGCTGTGCATATCCCTCCCGCTCCCTCGGTCATAGACAAATAATGAGCAGGAGCTCCTGCTCATTATTTGACTATGACCCTGATCGCAATGTGACATGTTTCGAAGAGGGATAACACATTCGCAGGCAAGAATTCATCAATATATAGGTATCCTCACTTAATCCATTCTCCTTGCTTCAGCCAACCTAAATAGCAAGTGAAAGTTTCTCCAGGCTTGGCATAAAGTGGCACACTGCCCCGGGTAGATATGAGTGCTCTTACATACATACATACATAACGTCACGCCTTTCTCCCAGAGGGGTAGACAGAGACCACGTCCTTCCATTTGCTACGATCCTGGCACGCAACTTTTGCTTCATCCATATTCATCAATCTCTTGATGGGTGCTCTTATCTTGAATATTATTCTTATTACTTTTTTTTATGTACCTACAAGGCGGCAGACTAGCAGATGTGAGGCCTGATGGTAAGCAACTCAAATCGAGTTCTGGGGTCGCTGCCGGCCTTTTAAATAGTACGCTCGTTTCTTGAAGGCTCCCAAGTCGTAGCTGCTCGGAAAGACTGTCGCTGAGAGTTGGTTCCACAAAACCGATGCGCGAGGCATGTAGTTCCTCATAAAGCCTACAGTTGAGGATCGCCAACCATAGAGATGATGATGATGGAATTGCAATCGGTTACTATACTAAAGCTACTCAGTGTGCCTAGCACGAATACTTTCGTAAAAGTATGCGTAACGTAACTGTCAACTGTCAACACAGGGCGATCATTTTCAGTACGTAAACGTAGTACCTCTTACGCACGATAGGGGCGCTGTACCAAGTTTCATACAAATGTTTACGGTAACGTTATGCATACTTTTTCGAAAATGTTCGTGCTAGGCACACAGGTATATACCTAACAAGAGTTGTTACTGGACAGGTGGAGTCGTGGTGGTGCGGCGGGCGCGACGGCGGCGCCAGCGGCCGCTCCCGCCACGCCCGCTGTTTGCGAGTCGATGCGATGCCGGTAAGTTAACATACCATTATCTGTTGCTTGACCCGTTGACTCACTAGGAAAGAATCTGCCTTTTGAGTAGGTACTATGGTTATTTTTAACCGGCTTCAAGAAAAGGAGGAGGTTCTCAATTTGACTGTTTTTTTTTATTGTTACCATACCTATCTCCGTGAATAATTGTGAACAGATTCGAAAGAATGTTTATCCGTTTGAAAGGGGTGTACTTTGTACCATTGTCATCACATTTAAGTTGGTTTTATTTTGATAAAAATTGCTGTTATTTCAATACGGCAATATTCAATACCAACGGCTTTTAAAGTCGGCAATGCCCATGATGCTCCTGCAGGTTGCTCTGGTTTATACATCGGCTTGACGTCAGGCGGTTCGGCAGCTATTTTGCCACCATTCGTGGTATAAAGATGAACCAGGAACTGAACGAGGGTCTCCTAATGGCTAGCTATAACAGGGGACACACAGGTGTGTCGTCAATCCTTGAAAAATTTGTGCGCTCGCTACTATGATACATTTCAGACCCTCAAGGGAGGGTCGCACTGATTCGCAGATGCCGCGAAACTGCGCAAACATTTGAAATAACGGAACTCGAAAGTGATAATATAATTTTATGTCGGTAATCATTTTATGGTGCTGAAAATAGTAGCTGGTATTAAATGTAATAATTACTTTAAAGGGTTACACGTGTAAAAATGCACAACTGAACTTTATATAAACCTATGTACCAATTATTCTAATCGCTCTACGTAGTTTTTAAATTTCGTGGAATTAAATAGGTTTTTTAGGCTCTACAGTAGGAGCTATCAAATTATAGTGTAATTACGTCTTCATTACATCAATCAATCAACACATATAATAAAACAGTAAAAGGAGTGTGTTTATACATTGAATATTGTCGCCAAAAAGAATATAAATTTTAAACTTTCCTTCAGGGTGAGGGCGACAGGCGCATTGGGTTTGTTCTACTATGCCTGTCGACCTAACTTTTGGACGCCTACCATCAGGTAGAGTGAGGTCATCCTGAGAGCTCTTCTTATTCAAAAAACTTTCACGTTGTATCTATACGAAATGTACTTGCTTTCATGCGCAAATGCCTTTAAAAAAAACGGATTCATAAAGGAATATTAAGGGTCTAAATTAAAAAAAAACTACTGCTAAAACAGTGTATGTGATGTTCCTACACGCTAATCTTATACTACTGAACGGATTTGAATGAATAATTTATTTATAGCTCTTAATAGTGGCTGGAAACTGGAATAAAGATGTCGTAACGAAAATTGTTACATCTGATGAGCAATTTTTCTAATGTAAAAAATTAAAATACGAGTGCTCCCATCGATGCTCTAGCTTTTTTTACCGTAACAACCCTTCCAAAAAATCACGAACGAAGTCGCGGGCACTAGTCTACTACGAAAAAATATCTTAGATAACCTTTATCATATTAACGAATTATCGCGATCTCATTAGAGATACAGATAATTGCTAATGTTTTTTTATCACATAGATATAAACTGGAAATTATCCGTCATTTTGTCAAACGACGGCCAGTCGTTGAGTCTACAGTACAATGCCGTCTCGGTTGTGTATCGGATTGTCCATAACTGCCGCTGTTTTGGTGGTAGTCGCGATAACTGTGACTCTAGTGGTGCTACTGGTGCCATGGAATACGGACCCCGTAGTCGAGACATCGGTGGGGTCCATACGGGGACGAAGAGCGACAGACGGCGATTATGACTTGTACCTGGGTATACCGTATGCACAAGTGGACCCTAGCAACCATTTTGGGGTGAGTAAATCCTTTAATATACTATATACCTAAACCTACGTATATTTATATGTGCCAGGTGCCTACTATAACCAATACCGTAGGTTCGTCAGAAACTTTTAACTTTGTAGCACACTAACTACCTACATCTGTTTCTGCTTATTCAATTCATGTCATTTATTTCAGGCAGGGCCCATTAGTAACAATTTTCCTTACAAATAATGTTAGTAAAATATAATAATAACAATCAAACTATGTTATTTACTTATAAATAGTGTTAGTAGCTTAACCCAATGCTTGACTGGTAGAGAACGCTTATGTGGCATTAAGTTCTTTTGTACCTACAGTAATCTATTGTGCAATAAATATCCATCAAATAACTTAACTCATTGGCAAGTTTATTGCACAACAAAACTTTACAAAGTAAAATACAAGATCACGCACGAGGTATGTATGTAGGTAGTAATAATCATCATTAATTGCATTCATTATAATCTGCAGTCGTATTTGTACCAAATTATAAAGTACTATAGGCGGTAGTAGGGTTTACCCGCCTGGCTGATTGTAACATTATTTATTGACGATGAAAGTTAAACTAACTTAATCATTTTCTTTCAGGCTTCAACACCGCATCCAACATTTAGCAGCGTATTCGATGCTACCGACGACTCCGCAAGATGTCCACAAATGGCCAAGGATTCAAATTTGGGACACGATGTTCCAGTGGGTTCTATAGATTGTCTGCAACTCAACATCTTCGTACCAGACGCTGCTGATGACACCCGTCTGCCCGTGATGGTGTGGATCGATGGGAATGACTTTGAAACCAACTGGAAATCCTCTTCCCGCTACGGACCCAAATATTTAATAGAACAGGGGATCATTTATGTCTCGATTAACTATCGCGTGGGACCTTACGGGTTCATGTGTTTGAATACTCCTTCTGTACCTGGAAACCAAGGCTTGAAAGATCAGGTATTAGCTCTGAGGTGGATTCGAGACAATATAGAGCCTTTTGGTGGTGATGTCAATAGGATTACAGTCTTTGGTTCGAGCGCGGGAGGGTCTTCTATTGATTTCCACCTTCTCTCAGATACGGAAGTGCTTTTCAATAAAGCCATCTTGCAAAGTGGTACTTCCTTAACGGCTTCCGTATTCACAGAGCATGTAACAATAGCCCCCATTATAATCGCACTGCAGCTAGGATTCGCAACAAATTCTGTGAACGAGGCGCTTTCTCATCTCTCCTCCCTTAATTCCAATTCAGTTATTCAAGCCTGGAAGGATACTCGGTTGGTTTTCAAGCCGTGCACAGAGAATGTGTACAATAATGTCGAGCCGTTTTTGTCGAGGCCCTGGGTCAGCGCTAATGCGACGAAAGCTCAAGGGATGCCCATCCTGATAGGGCACAACGATCAAGAACAACTCCTGAAGTACCTCACTCTGGACGCATTTGAGGGTCTGAATGTGGTACAAGATCGGCTCCAGCAAACGTTCGATTTCAGTCAGAACCAGCTCAGCGCAATGGACCGGAATGTCAGGAGCTTTTATTTCGCCGACCGAGTTATAACTTCTGATTTGAAAGATCTGCCGACGAACTTCGATTCGGATTTCACGTACGCTCATCCAGTTCAGAGGAGTATAAATCGTCGCCGTAGAGCGAAAAGTCACTAAGTAGGTCATGACGTGTTTTGAGTTATGGCGGTTTAAAGTTTTATAAAACAAAAAAAAATATAACTTAATTTTAGTAAAAGATAACTCTAATTTCATTGCTATATATCTTAAAGAATAGATAGACAAATAAGATTGTAATATCACTTTCAATTAATTATGTTTAATTACTGAGATAATGACAAAAAAACTGAGTTAGTGACTATTTCACTCATGTTTGGATCATATCGAGAGTCATTAAGTCGACTTAGTTAGTTTTCGCTTTCATGTTTTGTACCGAACCAGTAATTCTAAAAGTAGTTAAGTCACTTTAGGTAATTTTTAGTATGGATTGGGTCCAAAATTATGATTTGGTTTATAAAAGAGAGAAATAACCAACTCGACTTAGGTACAGATTTGCTTTGTTAGATCAAAAAAAAAGTGTTAAGTAAAATTGGTTAGTTTTCGACTGCCAATGAGTAGTGCAAACGTAAAGTTAATGTGTTTTCGCTCTCTGTAAAACAAAAACTATGGCGCGTACAGAAATGTCAAAAAGAAGAATTTGTGCAGAAAAATTTGGGGAATCTGGTTAGGTATTTAACTCCATTTTGGCCATATGTCGACTTAGTGACTTTTCGCTCTACGGCGACGAAATAGATATCTGGTGAGCGGGGCGCAGAATGTGTTCTACTATATATTTTCTTACAATGGTGGGAGGAACGTGGCGCACATTCCTGAGGGAGTGTCCAGTGAGTCGGCTGCGCACGGGGACGAGGTCGGCTACCTGTTCGACATGGATCTGTTGCCGGAGAACCCGAGTGCACAGGACCAGCAGATCATTGATAGGATGACGACTATGTGGACAAACTTCGCGAAATACAGGTAACTAAGTTATATTTTTTTTTTCATTTTTTTATAGTGGCCCGACATAATGGTTTCCCTACGCCTGATGGAAAGCGAGAGAGAAGCCCAAGTCGCTGTGACAACGGGCAAGTAACTGGTCAGTTACCTGTCAGTTGCCACTGTCATGCCGGCCCAACCCCAACCCCCCACGAGCTCCGGAAACCCTACTCACCGGCAGAAACACGACCCAGAGGTCATTTGGGTGCGGTATTCTATAGGGTGGAGGTCCTTCCCCGGACGGGCGGCTCAATTCGAGCGAAGAGTCGCTATACCCTACCTCTCTTTTTATGACACAGTTTTAGTTATGCCGGCTAGGTATAAAATGTATTATGTAGTTAATACGGATGATGACAAGGTATGAAAAAGAAGAAAATAATTAGTCCGTCTCTTAGATAATAAAAAAATATAAGACCCGTATTTTTTGTTTTGTCGAAATAACAAGAAAATACTTAGATATAGCGCATTAAAGTTACGGAGTGGGGGCTAACTACGTCACGTTAAAGTATATTTTGTAATCTAACGTGACGTCATGTGACATTTAAAATCAATGTATCTTCGTAAGTTTTTGAACAAGAGGCAAAATAAAAAATACGTATCCAATATTTTTCATTAATCTATCTGATGGACATTAAATTATTTTTTAGTCATCATCCCAATTAGAGTAAATCTTAGTATATAGTATAGTCTAAAGTATTTCCTAGTTACTCCTTTTAAGCATGAGTGGTCCGCATGAGCGTTCATCATCATATATTGCAGTCCACAGCTGGACATAGGCTTCTCCAGTTGTTCGCCACTTAGGGCAAACATCTGGAGGATATACCCATAATCGCCACGCTGGGCAGGCGAGTTGGCGATCGCAGGGCGTAGCTTCTCGCTCCGGTGACGCTAGTGCCCGTCATCGGCCTGTGGTATTTAGCTACGCCTTCTATCGTGATGGTTATACCGCCACCGGTCGGTTTGCCAGAGCCTCGTTTGTTGTTCGGCAGGATGCACCACGGGTAGGTGAGGATGGCTTGGAGCGAAAAGGTGATCGGTCGCTCCCTTACATCCCTACAATCATCAGTTGGCCTTATTAGTACGTTTTGCTTCCAGTGACCCCACGCCAGAGACCTCGACCCTGTTGCCGCAGAGATGGACCCCCATCAACGCGTCCTACAACTACTTCACGATCGACTCCGATTTGGCGCTCGGCAGGAGACCTAACTTCAACAGAATGAGCTTCTGGGATCTGTTCTATAAGTACAATGCTGGAGACCAGAAAGAATTTGCTGCGTAGGCTTTAGTTTCGGAAATATAAGGACTATTTACAGCCCGGCTACACTGGGGCTTTTTAAAGGCCAAAACGCGTGTTACCGCAGCTGCGAAACGCTCGTTTTGGCCACTAAAAAGCGCCAGTGTGACTGGATTGTAAAAACGAGCGTTTTAGCTTGTTTTGGAATAAGTTTTGTATAGTTTTATTTTTAAAAAGGATAATAATGTTAAATAAGATGTTAGCAAATCAGCTTGGGGATAAGTACAGTCAAGAGCAATAATATTTATACACTTTCGAACTTTGTCATATCAATAAATGACACGTCAGCACAAAAACATGAAAGTATGATATAAGTTCTAGTCATTGTATAGACCGTCGACATATTTACATTATTCCTAATAGTGACACAGCATAGTGTGTTCTAGCCCGATGGAAAGCGAAACATTAGCCCAAGTCGCTGTGGCGACGGACAAGTAACCAGATTACTCGCTTGTCACTTGCCGCCGCCATGCCGGCCTAGATAGATAGACATGATCTCACACTCAAGATTGCCCCTTGTGCTGTGTAATATAGATAATGTTTATAAAGCATGTACGTACCTATGTTTTACTGTTGTTGTACTCCCGTATAGGTATGATAGTATCATACCTACCTATAATAAATAAAATATTACTTTTCTAATCATGTTTTTAATTACCCCCGTTCCATCCCTATATCCCTATTCGGTTCACAATCTTTTGACAGTTTACAATCTCACGAGATAATCTAACAGTTTTGCCATTTTATTTCCGTTCTTATATTTCCGATACACACGCATACACACGTACGATCAAACACTTCCCTTCACTGCTCTGCTACTATTGATTGTAGCGTCATAAAAAGGATACTATAACCTGCCCAGGAGTATGAAGAATAATTGTACCAAGTTTCGTCAAGATCCGTCCAGTAGTTTTGGTTTCTATAACGAACATACAGACAGACAAAAATCCCTGAGAGATACTCGTATAATCTTCAGATTTTTAAGGCGAGTTTTCGCTGGGTGAACGCGCTCCACCTCATGTCGCGTTTACACGCTCGCGTTTAATACGACATTCAACGGGCACAAGCACAAGCATGAGAACGGGCTGTTCGTCTGTTTGAATGTGCACGTGCGTGCGCAGTGTGTAGGGCAGGGCTACTCGCCGAGCTGCTTGCCAGGCTGCTTGCCGGGCTGCGTGGCACGCGTGTAAACCTAGCATTAGACTCTAACGCCGCATAACATCAGGCGAGTTGGGGCATAAATATATAAAAAAAATTAGGTTATATATCTGTTATAGTTGCGTCGCAATAATCTTAAATACTGGAAGCGAAGCGAGGGCGGGTCGCTTATAGGTACCTATTAAATAAATGCGCCATTAAGTTTACATCAACCTTCTGGTCTCAAACCAAGGTTTTCCCTTGTTCAATGAGTAACTATAACCGGGGAACAGAACAATAGACCCGAGGCAAATTTCTAAATTGACTTCACCGGGAATCAAACCTAGAACGTTCAGTAGTTTTAAATGTATAACGATGAAAATAATTACTAGGCAAGTATTTAACGACTAAAATAAAGATCATCCTTCCAGGACAACCACAAACTTGTATTGGTCTCCGGTCCGATCTTTCCGAAGGCTTGAGCAAAGTCAAGTCAGTATTCCAAGATAGGAACGCTAGAACGTTTGGGACGGACGATCTGAAGGTTCCGGGTTAAGCCACTAAGTCAAAATTTAAATAGGCAAACAGATAAAACTGATTTCTATTCGTTGCGCACCTATTACAACGATTAGGCATCGGAATTATCTGTTTTAATTTTGTTAATTGTATGTATCAATCTACGATAATTTTATTTATTTATTATGATTATACTATACTAGCTTTTGCCCGCGACTTCGTCCGCGTGTTAAAATTTATACATACAAAAGTTTTTTCCCGCTAACTCCCGTTCCCGTGGGAATTTCTCAAAATACAGCCATAACTAAACTTTATATTTACTAAGGTACCTGCATGCCAAATTTCAAGCGTCTAACTTAAGCGGTTTAGATTTTTCATACAAAAGGATTTTCCCGCTAATTCCCGTTCCCGTGGGAATTTCGGGAATTCCTTTCTTAGTGCACCCCTACGGTACCTAAGCTACGTCCCTTCCAAATTTCAAGTGCCTACGTTTAGCCGTTTGGGCTGTGCGTTGATATGTCAGTCAGTCAGTCAGTTTCTCCTTTTATATATACCTATAGATACGAGTATGACACATACTTTAAATCTTTCAATCCATCTTCTAATTTGTGTGTAATCTCCATATCTTATTACTTAATCTGTACAGTCATAATTTTGGTGGTTGTTTTCCGACAGCAATATACCTCCAATATTGCTATCTATTTATCAGTAGGTATTAGGTGCAGTATATTAACATAATTTTTTACGCTAGCTTATAATTAAAACGCCTTAAAAATAAAATCCGAACTTTACTGTCAACGTTATTCGACATTATGACACAATTTAAGGGGGTAACTTAAATAAGGTGGACTTTTATGATAATGATAAATTGTTACCCAATCACGAAATGTTCCAGGTCATCAGTAAATTTTTGTTGCTCTCAACTTTTGCTGAGCTGTTGAGTTCCTGTATCATGTGTTCTAGTTCCCAAAATGATCATGTTGCTCTCATGTCAGACTCCTTAGCTATACCAACAAACGAAAAAGTTTCATTCATATCCGTCCTGTAATTTTGGAAAGTTTATTACCTACTTTTATTACATACTTATACTATTACTGTTTCATAAGCCCCCTAATATTTATTTTAAAAAAAATTCAATGTAGGTATATTATGTAGGTACATATTTTGACGGTTTTATAATTATGTATTGATTGATGCCTGTCGGTTATTATAATTTACCACATTTTACACACTTTGGAATAGTCCCTCGCGGAAAAAATGTGTTAGAAACCTCAATATCATTTTAAAATACCTATCCATAGATACCCCCACATCTATGGATAGGTATTTTTAAATGATTCTATCCATAGATTTTGATGCGGTTTTTTTAGTAATGGATTCAAGAGGAAGGTTTATGTACGAGTTTAATGAAATACCCGAAGCATAGCGAGGGAAGGTCGCTAGTAGTTAATAAGCCAAAATAAAAAATATATTAATAACCTAGGTTTAGCTAAACATAATGCTTACCTAATCTAGCCATAATGTGTAGGTATATATGTATATTTACCCAGTAATTAGGTACGAGATAGGTACCGTTGCTAGATCAATAAAATAATGGACATAGGCAAATTAATATCAAATTTTGTTGTTCTTAAAATAAACCTTGATTACAGATTATCCTGAAATGTAATATAAGCACTGTACTGACCAAGGATGTAGATATTAAAGCCAGATAAAGTTAGTTCTACGTCAAAACATACCTATAATATTGATTACTCAAATTAGATTTCGAAAGAAACCCAAAGAGGGAAAACACAAGATATCAATAGATTAAAATTACCATAATTTTTTTGGAGATAATATGGTGTTTGAATCATTGATTACGATTAAGTTTGTTTGCACTTAAGTAAATTCTAAAACACTTAGTAGGTAGATAGGTACGCTTCATTGTAAGGATTTTCCGAAATTGTTTGTTTTTATGATACCTATTAACTGTCTACGTAGGTAGGTAGATAATGTTAAGAGCCGTTACGCACTGTCGACTTGTCGCTGGCGACTCAGTCTCTGGGCGACCAAAACAGAGAAAGGCGACTGACGACTAAGTAAGTCACAGTCGCCGGCGACTGAGTCGCCAGCCACTAGTCGACAGTGCGTAAAGGCCCTTATACGTAGTTGAGTTGTTTATGATTTATACCATGTTAAATACCACAGTTGCCTAAAGCTTACCTGATGGTAAGTGGTCACTTCAGCCCTATAGGTTTAATGGTCTATACCTACATCGCAATACCAGAGGAGTCATAGGTGCGTTGCTGGTCCATGAGAAATCTGTAAGTAACTTTTGGAAGGTCCAAAGGAAAAGTCTCCTTTCCTCTCCCGAACAACACGTGCTGGACAGCGTTGTCATCCGCATACCATACAGACAAATAGTGGCGCGCCCCAAGAGGTTCAGTTCCTCGTTCCTGCCCCGTGCCATTAAATCATGGAATGCCCTTCCAGCTCATGTGTTTCCTTCCTCTTACAATCCTGGGTTCTTTAGGCGGGGCGTGAAACGGCATCTCAGGGGGCCTTCAGGGTGAGGGCGACAGGCGCGGAGGGTTTGCCCTAATGTGCTTGTCGACATAGCATTTGGATCTCACGACCGCTTACCATCAGGTGGAGTGAGGTCATCTTGAACAAACGCTCTTTTTTATATAAAAAAAAAGCCGCAGCTGGAAGTTGATTCCAAAAAACCGTTGCGTGTCATGTGAACTTATCCTATTGTTACCAGCGCGAGGCGTCACCGTCGGCCGAGTTGGAGCAGCGCGTGAGCGCGCTACACGCCGCGCTGCAGCGCTCGCAGCTGCGCTGGTCGCATGCCAGGACTACGTGACCGCATCTGCTGGGCAGCGCTGCTCACACGCCGGGCCCACTGACCGCATCTGCTGGACACCGCTGCACACACGCCAGGACCACGTGACCGCATTTGCTGGGCAGCGCGCGAGTGCACTAAACGCCACGTTGAAGCGATGTAACTGTTGGTTTGACGCATGGCAGGACTACGTGACCCCGGGTTTGCGATCATTTTCATAACTCACACACCTCCCTGGCTCAGCGCTAGCGGCCCAAACTGGATCATTGTTTCCGACAAAACGTCCCTCGTTTCGCATCAATTTAAGTAATGAATCCGTCTCTATTTCTTTTAGTACACGGGAAAATCTTAATTTGAGACCGGGTCGGTGTGGATTGTCTGGCGCATTTATTTGTACCAGGATCCCGCAGCGCCGGCACTCCCAGCTTTTGTACGTCACTCAGATCCAAGGCGGGCAGCGCTGGGGGTACCGTGGGCACGCAGCGCAGGTTTCCTCAGGCTCTTGGCAGCGCCTCTAAGGCGCTTGACGAATGCGCCCGGGTTTTCAGCGGGTATTTCTTACCTCCTCACCATCTCGAGGCAGGAATCCCGTTTCAAGGGCGGCGTGAGTCCCACATACTCCACGGTTCCCCCGAATAGATGCGGTGGTAAGCAAATGCATTTTATCCGGTACCAAAAAAGTATCTCAAACAAAACCTTCATGACATCGACCATCTGTCAACATGTTGCTATTTTGGAAGCCCGTTCTCTCTGTGCGCTAGCAGCGAAGCTGTGACGAGGTGACTTACTGATTCGATGACAGTCTTCTATATCTTAGACTGACTATTAGAGATGTAAGTAGCACTTACAGAAGAATTTATACTCCTTTGTCAACTTCAAATCTTTTTTACGTTCTTATTACTAACATTCCAACAATAATATTGGATGCGTGTGGTGACTGCTTAATAAATGAGTACAATAAATTAATATAGGTAATTATTTATACGTTTTTTCTCTGATATGACTAGGAATGTACCTATTCAGTTTGCATTTTACGTAGGTACCTATTTATAATTAAATTTAGGAGACTTTACGAGTAGTTTTTTAATAATAACAGTATTGTTTGCTAGTCTTATTTGTTGTGAATTTTGTTTTAGGTCAAATAATATTAATAAAAGATTTGTTTCGTTTAAAACTTTGTTTCCTTGTCGACCGTAGGCTAGGCAATTGTAATACCAAATTATCTTACAGGAGCAAGCTGGGGTGGCAGTTGGTTGGCCGTATCAGCCAAAGAAGCGGCTATTTTTGTTTATAGTGGTTCGACATAATGGCTTCCCTACGGCCGATGGAAAGCGAAAGAGAGGCCCAAGTCAACGGGCAAGTAACTGGTCAGTTACCTGTCAGTTGCCACCGCCATGCCGGCCCAACCCTAACCCCCCACGAGCTCCGGAAACCCTACTCACCGGCAGAAACACGACCCAGAGGTCATTTGACTGCGGTATTCTATAGAGTGGAGGTCCTTCCCCGTACGGGCGGCTCAATTCGAGCGAAGATTCGCTATGCCCTACCTCTATTGGCGATTGTCGTGGTACCTAAACGAATTTGGAGTGAACACCGTTATAGAGACTATCCTATCCGGTCTAGTCGGAGAGACCGAACTTCAAAAAGAATTATAGAAACGTTGATCATTATCAGCTGATTTACGTGTATTTCTACTTATATAAGTGATCGGAAAGCCCCTTTAGGACGAGTCTTAATCATAATACGAGTATTATCAATGTTTATCAGATGTACCGGGTTACTATTTAAATTGGTGTTTTTATGTTAATCGGACTTACTTCACGTCAGCCGTAGACGTGTTATGGTATTGACACAATGATGTCACAAAAATTAGCTCTATTTTGTTTATTGTCATGGGGGTTTTTGTTTAAACTAAGTACAGCTCTCTCTCCCAGCCCCATAGTTAACACGCCCGCGGGCCCAATCCGGGGCCTGGTAGCCGACGATGGGGATTACTACAAGTATGTGGGCATACCTTATGCCAAGGTGAACATGTCGAATCCGTTTGGGGTAAGTTTTTTTTTACTGTGGTAAACACTTGCTATCTTTCGCCTGATTGAAGCTAAACATACTACGCAAGTCGCTAGGACAACTTTAGTATCCCGCCAGTTGCCGCGGCGGTGCTGGCCCGCAAAATACTTTGCCACGCATCACTAAAGCATCCCATTTATTGTAGTAAGGGGGAAACACATATTCCGTCAAATAATTCCATTTTTAAATTGTGAGGTGTCGGTAACGACCGGTAACGGTAGGAATCGTGAGCTTTTTAGTAGCTGTTGAGAGAATACTATCCACCATTAAGGGAAATCTTTGACTTTGTTTGATTTTGCACTTTTCCTCTCCAAGAAAATAATATTCACAACTTTTTTCGCAAAACGAAACTGCAGTGTCGGGAAAGATCATTTCGAAAGTATAAAATTTATTTATGAAGTTGGTTATACATTGACCTCATCAGATTGTCTTTTCACATTTCAGCTGGCGACGCCCCAAGAACCATTCGACGACGTATTCGACGCCGTCGACGACTCTGTGATGTGCCCACAACTTGGCGGCACCTCAGGTGCGCTCGTGGACTGCTTACAACTCAACGTATTCGCGCCGACCACAGCCAGCCCCAACAATCCCATGCCTGTCATGGCAATGATCCACGGAGGAGGCTTCTTCATAGGATACAAAGGACAGTCTATGTATGGAGCCAAGTTCCTGGTCAGACACGACATATTGTTGGTCACAATAAACTATCGCCTTGGACCGTACGGTTTTATGTGCTTAGACATTCCTGAAGTACCGGGCAACGCCGGCTTAAAAGATCAGCTACTAGCTTTGAGATGGGTTAAAGATAATATTGAAGCGTTTGGCGGAGACCCCAACGATATAACAGCGTTTGGGAACAGTGCCGGAGGTGTGTCTGTAGACTTTCACATACTGTCACCACATGAGAAGTTGTTCAACAAAGGCATACTCCAGAGCGGTACATCCATGCTTCCAATGTTTGGGCCACCGAATTATGAAGCCCCTTTGGTTCTAGCTGGGGTTCTTGGCTCTCCCACAAACAACGTATACGAAGCTATAGAGTTCTTGGCTGGAATCGACGCAAATGTGTTAATTTTCATGTCTCTTCTGAGTGGTTTGTTCTTCACTCCGTGCGTAGAAAAGCAGTTTGACGGCGTCGAAAGTTTCTTGGGCGAAGATTGGATTCGAGCACCGATGCCTAAAGTGGCTGATATGCCTTTGATGGTGGGATTCACGGACCAAGAGTCTTTGGGGTCTTACCATGGTCTAATGGGCACGATAGAAGACGACTTGATCCGAGGCACGACTTCGAATGCGTTCAATTCTTCAGACCCTAGATTTGATGGGATGGCTGATTTAGCGCATCGGTTTTATTTGGGAGACGATCCGCTGAGCTTAAATGGAGCATGGGAACTTCTTAATTTTTCCTCGGACATAACCTTCAACTATCCAGCTTTAAGAGCTATACAGAAAGCCTTGGACAACGGCGCTGGGGACATATTTTTGTATGTGTTTTCGTATATAGGAGAGAGGAATTATGTACGGGAGGCGGTAAATGTGGACAGTTCGATTGGCGGGGCGGCGCACAGCGACGAGCAAGCCTATTTGTTCGATTTCGCTATGTACGGAACCCCGAACGCTGCGGACCAGTTGATGATTGACCGCATCACAACACTGTGGGCTAACTTCGCCAAATATGGGTAAGTGACTTAACAGACAGACATTCTAATTATTATGTATTGATGATCAGTTTAGTTCAGTGCTCGTGTCTGCGCACGCAACCCGCGATCGCGGGTTCGATCCCCGCGCAGTACAAACATTTGTGTGCATGAACGAACATGTCTATTTGCATTAGTCTGGGTGATATGTACAAAAAAAAGAAATAGATACCTATCTAAGTAAAGTTATCCGCTATCTAGTACCTGTAGTAGAAGCTTTGGCTTATTTGGGAACTAGATGGCGCTGTGTAGCCACGCGTGGCGTGTCTTGGATTCTTTATGTATTATTAAAACATTACTCTCTCTTTCGTTGATAGTTGAAAAAATCCAAGGAAAAACCTAACCTTAATCAAATTCATTATACCTACGTTTCAGGAACCCTACTCCGCAAACTTCACAGCTACTACCGGTCCTCTGGAACCCAGTAACGAACGATACTTTTTATCATTTGGACTTGAACTCGGAACTGACGCTCGGAGCGAGGCCCTTCCATGAAAGGATGGCCTTTTGGGAGCTGTTCTACAGAGCCAATGCTGACATTGAAACCCCCTTCGGATATTAATATACCCCTTGTATTGTGATAGCAATTTTATTTGTAAATTTGTCAACACTGAATTGTCAACAGTAAATATACCACCGTGTAAATCCATTTGTCCGTGTGGTTTCCGGGTTTAGATAGGATTCGTCCACACAACAGATATAGGGGTGGTTTATGTCCAGCAGTGAACATCTGTAGGCTGGTAATGAAATAAAACCGAAACTTTGATTGAACGTCATTAAAGTTTGACATTAGTTGTACTAGATTAATGTCAAATTTGAATGAATGTGCGCTCGTTTCCCAGAAAATCTTTCCGAACGAATTTGTAAATAGCCCCCCCGCAGGTAAATTCACTGTTGACAATTCTAAGTAAAAGGATAGTCCATAAAATGTAAGATGATTAGAATGACAGCTGTCAGTAACATTTTTAATAGGACATTGTAAGGACGTTTAGAATTTATTTGAATTGAATATACATAGTAGGTACGTACAGTGCTTTCGTTAAAAATGTTTTCAATTATGTAATAATCAAGTTTAAAAAAAATGCTAATTACTAACTATTTGACAGCTGTCATTTTAATCATGTTACGGTTTATGGACTATAAAACTATAACGTTATTAACTAAGCAATCATTGCCAAAATTCTGTAAATATTTTAAACATAAGTAAAAATAAATTTTATTCAATAATGAAACAATTTTCATGTAAAAATAACGTTTATTAATGTCAAAAAAAAAACACAAGTACAAAATAAGGGAATTCTTCGGGCGATCCGAACTCTTATAACTAACTAATGGACACTGCGTGCGACATCTCGAGCTTATCTCATGCAAAATACGATTTTGTGCCAAAGACTAGGTATCATGCTCCCCAGAAACCCCTATGGCTGTTAATATTATCACATGTTTATTCACACCTTGACGATTTGACATCTGTCACCCTAGTTTTAGCAGTCAAGTTGAAAAATGTCATATTTTCATAGTGAGTGAGTACCAGGAGCTGGCTGAATTGACTTAACTTAGCACTGCAAACTTGAAACGAACGTTTAATTAACTCGTCACTAAAATAAAAAAGTGCATGTCGGGTTCGAATACAGAACGATCTTTGACACGTGGGCATTGACATGAGGGCAAACCGTGACACAAATGTCACTTCAACGTCAATGTGACGTTTCCTATGAAGGCGGCATTAGTTCTGATTTCGCTCATGTGCAAAAAGATATCGTCAATCTTTTTTTCTGCACATAGTATAATAGGTGTTTTTTTATTGGAACCTGTTTCGCGTGAATCGTTTTGTAAACGCCACTCGACTTCAGTTTCACTACCACTACTTCTGTGTAAAGAAATAATAAGTGTATCTAATCTTTATTCCTTTTTTATCGATTGTTTTCATCTGTATAAGACGATTCTATTGATACCCTCGACCAGTTCAGAATTAGGTAACACTCGTACTATCGCATTAAAGATAATATATCGATAGTACCGATTATATCAATAGTTAGTAGCTAAAACAATCGAAATCGAATCGCGTATGGGGCGTGGCATGCCGCGCATGGCGTGTAGCATGTCATATGGCGTGTAGCATGTCATATGGCGTGTAGCATGTGTCATATGGCGTGTAGCAAATGTCATATGGCGTGTAGCATGTGTCATATGGCGTTTCGCATGTGTCATATGGCGTGTAGCGTATGTCATATGGCGTGTAGCATATATCATATGGCGTGTAGCATGTGTCATATGGCGTGTAGCACGTGTCATATGGTCTGTAGCATGTGTCGTATGGCGTGTAGCATGTGTCATATGATGTGTAGCACGTGTCATACGGCGTGTAGCATGTCATATAGCGTGTAGCATGTCATATGGCGTGTAGCATGTGTCATATGGCGTGTAGCATGTGTCATATGGCGTGTAGCATGTGTCATAGGGCGTGTAGCATGTGTCATAGGGCGTGTCGCATGTGTCATAGGGCGTGTAGCATGTGTCATAGGGCGTGTCGCATGTGTCATATGTCGTGTCGCGTCCCGTGCGTCGTGCCGCGTCGGTCACTTGGTCCAGCCGCGCCACAGCGAGGCGAGCGAGGAGGCGGCGGACGTGACCAGCGAGGCGGGCGGCGCCGGCGGCGTGCAGCTCAACTCCTCGATCTGGACATCGAGCACGCTATTATAATAGGGATGTTTCCAAGGTCAATTACATTTGATTTTATTAAATCCGTATTTTAAATTATAAAAATATATTGGTCACGTGTTTTTCCTTTTTTCATTTAAACAAAATAACAAAGACACAAGGCATCAAAATATGGGGGTCTTTGACGTCACTTAGTGGCGAAAAAACTGCCACTATTTGACGTCACGCGTAATTTTAACGGGCTATATCTTTGTCATTTTTGGTCTAATTTACAAATGAAAAAATACGTGTCTTTTATTTTTGAACAATCTAAAATACGGACTAATTACATTTTTTACGGCAACAGGCCCGTTATGGGCACTAAGAGCGGCCGTACACGGACTGCTTCGAGCAGTTCTGCCCTGCCAAGACCAAACACTGTGTCGATATTACACTGTATGTTTACTTACAGTGTTTTGGTTTGGCAGGGCAGAGTTGAGAACCGACTGCTTCAACCCTCGACCGCGCAGTCAAATTGTAAACGCGCGCTATTAAATCGCGCGTTGAACACTCGTCTACTGAACGGGGCCGTAAACGTTCTCTCAAGTCTATATAAATACAGATATTTGGGCAGCGGTTCTACAGAGGCGGAGCGGAGAAACTCCACTCTCAAGCCAGTATTATTATCAGCCTATCGTAGTTCACTGCTGGACATAGGCCTCTCTGATCAAAGGGCGTAACTTCTTGCTCCGATGACGCTACTGCCCGTCATCGGCCTATAGTATGTATGTAGCCTTCATTATAACAGTTATACCGCCACCAGTCCGTTGCCAGCGCCTCGTATATTATTCAGCAGGTTGCAGCACGGGCACGTGAGGGTGGCTTGGAGCGAAAAGATGATGGGTCACTCCCTTATATCCTTGAAAATATTACTCCCTTCCTTCCCTCAATGGCTCAATCTGTAGAGAGGTCAATTCTGTACATGAAATATTTTTTCAAAATAACTATCAGGGGGTGATTAGTGATCGATACTGATGCCAAAAATACAATCAGTAAATTTTTTGTCTGTCTGTCCGTCTGTTTGTCTGTCTGTCTGTATGTTCGTTATAGAAACAAAAACTACCGAACGGATTTTAATGAAACTTGGTACAATTATTCATCATACTCCTGGGCAGGTTATATTATACTTTTCATCACGCTACAATCAATAGGAGCAGAGCAGTGACGGGAAGTGTTGGGAAGACGGGAGAACTTTTTACCCGTATGTTTGAACGCGCTTCACGCGAAAACTACTGCATGGAATTGAATGCGGTTTTCACCAATGTATTGTTAGAGGTTTAAGTTAAAACTTAGGCAATAGGTATTTTATGGAAGTCCGTTATTTTTCAAACCCGATATCCACGCGTGCGACGTCGCTGGCACAGCTAGTGAGTTTAATAAATATAGTAATGTAGCGTGTGCCCGACCTCGTCCATGGTCTCGGGCCAGTGCAGGTGCTCGGGCGGGTCGCAGTCGTCGTCGGGCGCCCACTCCCACGCCTCCCAGCCCGCGCAGCTCTCCCACGCCTCCGCCCTGCGGAGTGACGGGACCAGTTACAAGGGAGCTGTAGCTGTTGGTAGCCTAGCCATGGCTCTAGACATGGAGCAAATGTAAGGATATGCTGCAACAACTCTTCCTATGAAATACGTATCTTTTAGACACACAATAATTATTGCCGGGTCACTGACCTGCCCAGCATGGGGTCGTCGGGCGTCGGCGGCGCGCGCCACGTGGTGCAGCGCCAGCAGCGCGTGCGGCGGCGGCGGTAGTGTCGGGTCACTGACCTGCCCAGCATGGGTCGTCGGCGGTAGTGTCGGGTCACTGACCTGCCCAGCATGGGTCGTCGGCGGTAGTGTCGGGTCACTGACCTGCCCAGCATGGGGTCGTCGGCGTCGGCGGCGCGCGCCACGTGGTGCAGCGCCAGCAGCGCGTGCGGCGGCGGCGGTAGTGTCGGGTCACTGACCTGCCCAGCATGGGTCGTCGGCGGTAGTGTCGGGTCACTGACCTGCCCAGCATGGGTCGTCGGCGGTAGTGTCGGGTCACTGACCTGCCCAGCATGGGGTCGTCGGCGTCGGCGGCGCGCGCCACGTGGTGCAGCGCCAGCAGCGCGTGCGGCGGCGGCGGTAGTGTCGGGTCACTGACCTGCCCAGCATGGGTCGTCGGCGGTAGTGTCGGGTCACTGACCTGCCCAGCATGGGTCGTCGGCGGTAGTGTCGGGTCACTGACCTGCCCAGCATGGGGTCGTCGGCGTCGGCGGCGCGCGCCACGTGGTGCAGCGCCAGCAGCGCGTGCGGCGGCGGCGGTAGTGTCGGGTCACTGACCTGCCCAGCATGGGTCGTCGGCGGTAGTGTCGGGTCACTGACCTGCCCAGCATGGGTCGTCGGCGGTAGTGTCGGGTCACTGACCTGCCCAGCATGGGGTCGTCGGCGGTAGTGTCGGGTCACTGACCTGCCCAGCATGGGTCGTCGGCGGTAGTGTCGGGTCACTGACCTGCCCAGCATGGGGTCGTCGGCGTCGGCGGCGCGCGCCACGTGGTGCAGCGCCAGCAGCGCGTGCGGCGGCGGCGGTAGTGTCGGGTCACTGACCTGCCCAGCATGGGGTCGTCGGCGTCGGCGGCGCGCGCCACGTGGTGCAGCGCCAGCAGCGCGTGCGGCGGCGGCGGTAGTGTCGGGTCACTGACCTGCCCAGCATGGGGTCGTCGGCGGTAGTGTCGGGTCACTGACCTGCCCAGCATGGGGTCGTCGGCGTCGGCGGCGCGCGCCACGTGGTGCAGCGCCAGCAGCGCGTGCGGCGGCGGCGGTAGTGTCGGGTCACTGACCTGCCCAGCATGGGGTCGTCGGCGTCGGCGGCGCGCGCCACGTGGTGCAGCGCCAGCAGCGCGTGCGGCGGCGGCGGTAGTGTCGGGTCACTGACCTGCCCAGCATGGGGTCGTCGGCGTCGGCGGCGCGCGCCACGTGGTGCAGCGCCAGCAGCGCGTGCGGCGGCGGCGGTAGTGTCGGGTCACTGACCTGCCCAGCATGGGGTCGTCGGCGTCGGCGGCGCGCGCCACGTGGTGCAGCGCCAGCAGCGCGTGCGGCGGCGGCGGTAGTGTCGGGTCACTGACCTGCCCAGCATGGGGTCGTCGGCGTCGGCGGCGCGCGCCACGTGGTGCAGCGCCAGCAGCGCGTGCGGCGGCGGCGGTAGTGTCGGGTCACTGACCTGCCCAGCATGGGGTCGTCGGCGTCGGCGGCGCGCGCCACGTGGTGCAGCGCCAGCAGCGCGTGCGGCGGCGGCGGTAGTGAGGCTCGTGCGGCTAGCGCCCCGGCCGCGCCGGCGAGGCGACGCGATGCCCGCGACAGGCCGCTGCCGTTGCCACGCCAGTTGCTGTACTCGCTGCGAATAAACGACCGGCCGTGTTAGTATACCCTGGACCAAAATTCAGTCAACGATCGACCGCCGAACGGACCTCAAAAAGTTGAAGCAAGCGAACATATTCACGGAACCGGAGCGAGGTAAATCGACTAATAGAATAAGTTTGTTGCCGTAAAAAATGTAATTAGTCCGTCTTTTATATTGTTCAAAAACACGTATTTTTTCATTTGTACATTAGACCAAAAATGACAAAGATTTAGCCCATTAAAATTACGCGTGACGTCAAAAAGTGGGAGTTTTTTTTTCACAGAGTGACGTCAAAGACGTAATTGTTTTGAGCCTGGAAACATCCCTACTACACAAAATATCCGCTCCTATTCGTGCTTCAAAATTCTATGGGTGGATTCTAATCTCGCTCACCGCTCCTCGGCCTCGCTTCGCTTCGGTGGACTCTTTAATAAGGCAGCTTTAATAACTATTCAGAACACTATGTAATGGTGACAAAACATAGTTAACAAAATCGAATATGTTTCCGTAGTGTTCTATAAATAATACATAAAATATAGAAGGCTTTTTCAGACCTGTGTGAGGCGTTTGGTTAAATCAGCCATACTCTAAGTGTGTTCCGCGGAACCCTAGGGTTCCGCGATACCCCTGTCGGGGTTCCGTAAGAAGTTAGAAAAAAAATCAAAACACCTCTCTCTAGTCGACCGTTGTGACGCGGCGTATCACGATTCACTATTATTATACTTGTTATGTAAGTAAGTAATAAGTAACAGTTACATCTAATTATGCTTATTAATAAAAAAATACACTTAAAAACCATTGTTTTATTGTAGGGTTTCATCAAGTATTTTGCTATCCAAAAGGGTTCCGTCACCAAAAAATATTGAGAACCGCTGGGTTAAATTATTACTGGCGAAAAACTGATAATATATTATTATTACAATATGTATTAGTTTGTACATAACGAGGGTGTGTAATCTTTGAACCTTCTATCGAAGTATATAATAACTCACTAAGTTATATCTCAGCGAACTAGACTTGCCGAGGGTCGTACGTCAAGGATGATTACTGGAACCATTGCTTTTCCTTAAATTAACAAATGATAGAAGGTACATTTGAAAATGAATCCTCGAGTGGTTGCCCTTATCTATCTATGAAGGATGGCTTCGCGGACTACCTAGGATGCTTCCAGGGACCACCAGTGGTCCGCCGGTTAAGAACCATAATGTTCGAGGCTCACCTCAGCGAGATAGTGTAGGGCAGGCGCGCGGCCAGCGTCCAGGCGAGCAGCGCCGCCAGCTGCGCGCCCAGCCCCAGCGCGGCCTGCGCGCGCCGCAGCGGGTGCGCCGCCGCGCCCGCGCACGCGCCCTCGCTGTTGGCCGCCACTGGGGGTCGAGCAGATCACCATCGTCATTATTCATCATCATCATCATCATCAGCCTATTGCAGTCCACCGACTGAAATTCCAAGCACATCATCTTGATGGCTGGCGATCCTCGACTGTACGTTTTATGAGGAACTTCTTGCCTCGCGCCTCGGTTTTGTGGAACCGACTTCCTGCTACAGTCTTTCCGAACAGCTACGAAACTTCTACTTCCACAAAACCGAGGCGCGAGACAAAAAATTACTCATAAAGCGTACAGTCGAGGATCGCCAACCATCGATCCATCGATCGAACCTTTATTGGTGTTTCACTATTTATTAGGTTTTATCTTAACACACAGTCATAACCAAAAAAACCTCACTTTAATGTGATGACAGTGGGACTGACCAGGAACTACAGCCTAAACACTGCCTTAAACACAGTATGATATGAAACCAATGCCTTAAACACAGTACTTAAAACAGCCACCGAACAAACTTCTAATATGAGACAACATAGGTAATAAAATTTCATCCATAATAAAAGTTTCTTAAATGAAATTTCACCATAAAACATAGAACAGAAGTAATTTTCAGGGATGATGGCAAGAGGCCTGATAGCATGTGAGTGCCCTGGAAACTAGGTCGCACCCTTATTTGATTCATAAAACTTGTTTTAATTCTAGTATAGATATTAGCTATTTTATCCTATGACCTCAAGCGCTAAACCTACCTACATCAATCATAAAAGTTTCAACCACATCCTATACAAAGAGAATACATACACCATGTCTGCACATGTGAGAAGTCTCCGTCGGTGTTGATCCAAGGCGAGACTATGTGCAGCTGACACCTTCTTGGCGGCTCCTCATCTTCAAATTCTCCTACAAACTCCATGTCTTCAATGCTATCACTAAAAATAAAAATTTTGTATAATAATAATGTTTAAAACCCAAGACATGCCACGCTGGGCCACACAGCGCCACCTAGCCCCAAACTAAGCCAAAGCTTGTACTATGGGTACTAGACAATTGATAAACTTACTTATATACATTTTTTTTGTTAATAAATACATAATTATTATACATAGAAAACACCCAGACCAATACAAACAGACATGTTCATGAACACAAATGTTTGACTGTGCGGGAATCAAACTCACAACCCTTGGCTCAGAGGGCAGAGGTCACTACCAAATGAGCCACCAAGCCTGTCAAAATAGTTCATTATTATTTTTAAATTTGGAATATTCTAGACAAACACTGGCTCGGTGGCTCATTTGGTAGTGACCTCTGCCTTCTGAGCCGAGGGTCGTACAAACATTTGTGTTCATAAACATGTCTGTTTGTATTGTATATTTACAAAAAAAAAGTATCTCAAAAAAATCAAAATCAAAAAATGTTTATTTCCTTTTAAAACATTTAGCGTTACACAATACAAGCGTTCATGTTCGAGATTGCCTAGTAAGTATAGAATAATACTTGTGACAGGCAATCCCGCTCTTCTTCGTTACATTTACATACACTATCTAAGTAAGTTTTTCAGTTGTCTAGTAACCATATATATATATTCCCATATATATTATTATATAAATAAAAATTATAGGCTATTTTACAGTATAACTCACCTTGTATCATAACTTATGTAAACGGGGAATATGTACTTAGTAAATTGTCTTATCCGTGACCTCCGGAGAGCCGCGAGAGCTTCAGCCTGTTCACTGCACGAGCTTATTCTCTTCTGCAACTCAATCCGTTGGTCTTGGGAGTGCTTGCCCAACAACGACACTCTCTTTTGGTACCTCGGTAACTTCAAACTAAGCTCATTGTTGTGTTGCTTCAAATCTGTGAGTATTCGTCTCTTCTCTTCAATATTGCTCCTACGTTGCTCAATCGCTAACCGTATCAAGTCCAGTCTATCACGAGACTGTTTTGCTTCAGTGAGCAGATTGTCCTTTTTGATTTTACCGGATAACAATTTCTCGCATCTGTCCAGCACATGTTTTCTGTTCGCCTTCAATCTGATCAGCTTTGCCTGTTTTTCTGAGTATCTGTAATGTTTTACAATTTTTTAAATACATCTGCTGTGTTACTGTCAAATAGGCTTGGATGGCAAAAATTAAGTGAGGTTCTCAAATACTTTTTATATCAAATTTATTAAAAAAATTATGAGTTGTAAAAATTCACTTTCAAACTTTATCATGAAAGATTTCGTCATTTAGGTATTTCATTGTAATTTTAAAATGCTTGGCTATGACTAGAAACAGCCTATTGAGGGTAAAGACAAAGGTCATAATGTAAAGAACTTTATAAAATAATGAGTTTGTTAATTAAACTTTAATTGCTCTAGCACTGTAGTTAGTTTAAATGAAACTACGTATTAAATTTAATACAACATATGGTTAATGCGTTGATTTTCCGAGAGGCCTTCACAGACATACCTTCACAAAGAATTTAACAGCCAAATATTTAGGGGTACAGATTACGAGTTAAGTACACGAGGTAGGGTAAGTTGGGATTGGGGTGTTAATAAAAAAAAAACGTTTGTTACCTGTCCGAATACGGCATGGAAGAGGGGACAAAAGCCCCCATTTTTATGCAATCCTGGCAGTAGAAATTCCTTTTGACCGTGTAGCAGAGGAGGCATTTTGTGTAATGTGCGTCGCTCTCCGTCGACGAGACACGGAAGTCCCGGGGCGCTTCGCCCTCCGAAAAAAAACTTAACGCCATAGCGTTTCGTCTGTACGCGTTGTTTGCAAAATTGTAAATTGTGAGTGAATCAGTGAACACAAATGCCTGTCAGTGTCAGCTGCGGCCAGTGACAAAGACAAAATACGCCATGACAGCCTGATGCGGTGTTGCAAGGATGGATAATTCCTTTTTAGAATAGAATAGAAACCGTTTATTTGGTACATTAACACACACCACTTAAACACAAAATTGTACATAGACCTAGATAAGACTTTAAACTAAAACATAAATTTGGAAAACACTTAAAAATAAAGATAAAATGTACCAAAATGTAGTTTTTGAATTCTCAATAACGAAATTAAGCTATCTGCTTTCCATCTGTAAAAATATTTCTTGTGTTTAATTTTATATTATTAATATATTTTATTATTTTATTTTTATTATATAATTTTATACGAAACCAAAGATTTTGACGGCGGAAGGTATACTTTTATGGTGCAAAATATTTTCATACCGGATGGGTTTAAGTTTCGGATTTGGTCTTGTATTAGACTTCGATGTTCAAAATGTTACGTAATAAGTAACAGACTCCTGTAGGCTGTAACAGATTTAGGAAATTATTTATAATGCAAACAAATTGCAAGAAATAGTTTCTATTCTAAACTTATTTACCTGCCTGTCCTATTTAGCGGAGAGTACCTACTAAACCCGACGGTGGATGGTCCGCTAGGAGCGCTCTGTTCAGCGCCTGCAACGAGGATGCACACGCCGGTGTGCGCTGCCGAGTTAACCCGTTAACACCATCGCCCTCAAACCCAGGGGAGTCTGGATCCTCACAAAGACGCTACCACGGCTCCCCCAGTACGGCGGCATGCGCCTTCGCGCTCACCTTTAGCGCACACTATAGCGTGCAGGTCATAGCCGCGGAAAGATGGGCTTCCGCCGCTAGCTACAACGACCACGGACACTCTCACACTGTGCACGTGGAGCTCACCGTGGTCACCCATCGACCGACCGGGAATCCCAAACGGCCGATGACAAACCATGGGCCTACGCCCCCAAACACACACGGCCCAGAGGCTGTTGGGCCGCAGAGGATAGGGAGAACGGCAAGGAGACACCGCGAGATCCTCCGAAGGGCACTCCTCTTCCTCTGTGACCGGCCCACCTCTGCCAGCGGTAGCGGGACGAGCGAGGTTCAGTCCCGCTGCCGGCGCCGCCAACCTGCGGCCCACTGGGGTCCCTCTTTGTTCCGGCTCGTGGAGACCCAACCCGTACTAAGGCCCCCCGGCACGACAAGCCGAGGACCCCGCACGAGGATACGCAATAGATAAATAGGTGCATAAATAATAAATATTTTCCAATTTACGGGGGTGAATCAATGCAACTAGATACTTCATCATCATCCTAGCCTTTTTCCCGATTGTCTCAGGGTCGGCTTCCCAAACTGAGAGATTTGGCGAGGGCTAAGCTTGCAACTAGATACTTATAGTAGGTAAATATATAAACCAGGCTCACTTATTAATCGCCAATTTGACTTTTTATCAAAATTATCCCGACTGAAAACACCACATAAAGTTGTACCTAAGTATCTCATAGCCAAAGTGCAATCTCAACTTTCTTCCTAATTTGTAAAGTAGGTTTATGTGGTCAATCTTTATTCACCATCGCGCTACCCACTTGATGTCATTCGTTATACCTATCTCATCCCAGGGTCTAAATTACAAGTCAAAAATTCAAATGACTTCTCCCGGAGAGCACTTACATATTTACCAGCTTCGCAATTCGCATCCTTTGATATTCGAAAAATAAATAGAAGGCAAGGGAACGCGGAGAGGGTCAGCGAATCAACTAGATTGGATTACCGTGTGTCGCGTAACGAGCGGCCATTTTGTTTTTATTTTGGCGGGAATTCGGGCCGCGCCGCCGCCATTAAGGATGCAGGATAAGGTTGAGGTTTTAATTTAAAAGTCGCTGCGGCGCTTATAAGTAGCTAACGAGTTATTAGGATGTGGGGGTTCGGGGTTAAATTGGTTAGGATAAATTGGGTAGCTCGTGGAGGGTGCGTCTTAATTTTTGTGGGCACCGAACAATAAAGGCCTTTATTGGGTGTTAGCCGTCGCTACATCAGTTAAATAAACTTTGCGCTATGACTAGGTAGATCGGGTTTATACAATCTCTCGAGAAGTAGTTAGATAGTTCTGCACAGAATAGTTTGGCCCGGAAAATTAAGCATTCAATTTTCAGTTTGCCACAACGTGGGCACAATAAAAACTTCTTCTATCCAGCTTTAATTAAAAAAATATCTAGTTAGAAAATAGTTTTAATCGAATCAGCCGCGAGCTACATGCAGCGCGGTAATTTGATTTCATTTTAATTCAGAAACGTTACAGAAAATGTAAGAGAGAGCAATCATGCTTAAGTCCGCGCAGTAAGGTTTAGAATGCGATGCAGCGTGGACTTTCGCCGTTGACGGTACAGTTTGCTGTAATTGCAGTGTTGCCAGCGTCTTGTCCGTAATATGGCGGGCGAAGTTACAGGAATATTGCCGGGAAGACTACAGCGTTTTGCTAGATCCTCCCGCGGGACCCGCAGCTCGGAAGAGTTGGTCGGAAATTCACGTTCTTATTTTGTAATAGACTTTGCAAATGTTATTAATTTTCTATTTAGGTAGGTAGTAAAGAGGATGTCTCGTGGCCTTTCGCTTTTTATAGGACTTTTTATATTTGGCACGTTGCCGAAATCGAAACAAACGCACGCCCTCATACCTACAAAAAGTTTTGACGTAATTTTTTTTGATTCACTCATGGCAATGTCAAATATTCAACGCGGAAAAAAAAATAGGTACAAACGCATTTTTGCAATGTTCTAATAACTGTACTGGCGTTACCTACTTAAGTATAATATTAACATCCAGACACAGAACAGACACAAATGTTCATTACACGGATCTTTGTCCTGGGTGGTAATTGAACCGAAAATAGGCAGACCAGTCATACGTACCTTAAACTCTTAACTCTTATAATAATTACAAGTTGCAGGTAGCACAATAATAAGAACTGTATGACGGTCGCTAGCGCCCTCCACCGGCCTAGATCATGCTTAAGTAACAAATTAATCAAATCTAATCTCGATTCGCTCAAACCGATATTGTTTCCTTAAAAATGGCTCACCCAAGAAATATCTAAATTCGCCCAAGTCGGACTCGCAAGACCCCAGGGAAATCAAGTCTGCTCCGGCTGACTGCGGGATGGCCTCTAACCAGTCGACATAAGGTCTATTTCGGCGTGCTGCTATAAATATGTTATGTCAGAGATAGTGTACAATAGTGTCTTGTGAAGTGAGTATTCGGCTGTTGGGCCGAAACTTCTTTCGGCACTTCCATAAGTTTTCGTAGGTACCTTAAAAAGGTACCCCAACATAATACATATCAGACATTGACAAGATCCCAAAGTAAGCACTTATTTTTTTTATTGCTGAGGATAGCAGACGAGCAAGCGGCCAGCCTCATGTTAAATGGTTTCCAACGTAATGCCGGGGGCACAGCCAAATATTTTTTTTTTGTAAATGAATACATATTATACATAGAAAACACCCAGACCAATACAAACAGACATGTTCATGAACACAAATGTTTGTACTGTGCGGGAATCGAACCCACGACCCTTGGCTCAGAGAGCAGAGGTCACTACCAAATGAGCCATCGAGCCAATCAAATTGGGATTTGGGACATTAGGATTAGAAGCCAATATTTTCCGTTCGACGACTGCAGATAAAGAAAGAGAAAATGGTTATCAAGAGCCATCGGGCCAGATAGAGATTTTAAAACTACAGCGGAAGCTCTGAAGTGTCATCATCATCATCAGCCTATTGCAGTCCACTACTGGACATAGGCCTCTCCAGTTGTTCGCCATCTAGGGCAAACTTCCGGAGGATATACCCATAATCGCCACGCTGGGCAGGCGGGTTGGCGATCGCAGTGCGTAGCTTCTTGCTCCGGTGACGCTGCTGCCCGTCATCGGCCTGTGGTATTTAGCTACGCCTTCTATCGTGATGGTTATACCGCCACCAGTCGGTTGCCAGAGCCTCGTTTGTTGTTTGGCAGGATGCACCACGGGCAGGTGAGGATGGCTTGGAGCGAAAAGGTGATCCCTTAAGGTTAAGGTCGCTCCCTTACATCCCTGCATACATCATCATACTCATCATCATCTGCATACTCCGACCTTAACCTCTGAAGTGTGATGTGCAACGATTCGTCCCACTTGCCAAAGCTACTCGTATGCCGAATCGGGACCGAGCCGTCCCTAGCGAACACCACGCCGCTAATTGCGCTGACCGCACAGAAGACATTTTTGCCCGCCTAATGTTAATTAGTAGGTACCGACGTATACCAACTGTTCTTATAGGCACAGTACAATGGAAACCAGTACAGACCTACAGACCTTGTCGTTCTGTACGCCACACAGCCCTGGGCGTACACTACGGGGTTGGGGTCGTAGGACCAGGTAGTCTTCCGGGATCTCCGGCAGTAAACTCGCGATCCTTCTTCCAACTGAAGGTTTATTCTTCTAAGAGTTTACAAACAAGGATCTTTTGGCGTGAATGCTATTGACATGGGATGTAAGGGAGCGGCCTATCATCCTTTCCCTCCAAGCCAACCTCATCTGCCTGTGGTGCATCCTGCCGAATAATAAACGAGGCGCTGGCAACCGACTGGTGGCGGTATAACCATCACAATGGAAGGCGTAGCTAAATACCACAGGCCGATGACGGGCAGCAGCGTCACCGGAGCGAGAAGCTACGCCCTGCGATCGTCAACCCGCCTGCCCAGCGTGGCGATTATGGGTATATCCTCCGTATATTTACCCTAAGTGGCGAATAACTGGAGAGGCCTATGTCCAGCAGTTTCGGCTCAGTTTTGGGGCTAGATAACGATGTGTGGCCCAGCGTGGCATGTTTTGGCTTACTTATTTATTTTAGTTTTATGTCTTAACTCAAGTCTATTACCTATATTTCAATAAAAATTCGCACATTTAAAACCGCTGACATCCGTTTGGCACCTATTCTCAAGAAACTCAGGGGTACAACGCGACTCATATACCCACTATATCACTTTAACAAATCTATTCGAAAACTTTTCACAAACGGCGCGCCCTACGTTCCGGCGTCGTTAACGCATCCGTCGGAAGGCGGACTACTCGCAGAGTGCTTCCCTCAATTCTCTCCCCAAATGCTTCCTCAGCCCTCCCCCTTAAAACGACCTAAACACCTAACAACAACGTTCAAAATCCCTCGGCATTGGCGTGGCAACGTGCAAGGAACGATTACCTCACGGCTTTCTTTACGTCCGCATTTGGCGGTAGTTTATTTGGCTCCTCTAATGCGTTTTGAATAACTCTTGGAGTGTGAACAGATTTTGCAGTCGTATTTTGACCCCTGTCGCACAAAGACGTGTGAGTGACGTTAAATTTTGTGGATTGTTTTGTCCATTAAAGCTTCTGATACCGTACCGTGTCCCCGTCACGGTAACAGCGGGAAGTGACCAATTTCCTTTAGTAATTCGTTTAAGAGCGTGAACGTATAACAGCTAGGCTACATTGCGGAATAGCATAGCGGCAGGCCAAAGCACTGATGTGGCCAGTCGTCAACCATTCCACGTACGGGTTAGCCGCGTCATTAATATTTATAGTAGGATTGACGAATACAGCATGCTTTTACGGCAGATTTTTGAAAGAGGTAGGGCAAAGCGAATGGTCGCTCGAATTGAGCCGCCCGTCCCGAGAAGAACCTCCACCCCAGTGGCGTAACTATACCATTCGACGCCCGTGGCAAATTCATCAGATTTTCACTAAATGTGTAATAATAAATGTTGGGAGTTTGGATTCTCCTCTGACCGGGAGCCCCTTACGGCTGGGGGCCCGTGGCATTTTGCCGACATGCCACCCTGTAGTTACGCCACTGCTCCACCCTATAGAATATCGCAGCCAAATGACCTCCAGGTTGTGTTTGCCAATGAGTAGGGTTTCCAGAGCTCGTGGGGGGTTAGGGTTGGGCCAGCATGGCGGTGGCAACTGACCTAGGTACTTGCCCGTTGTCACAGCGACTGGAGCTTCTCTTTCGCTTTCCATCAGGCGTAGGGAAGCCATTATGCCGAACTAGGTACTATAAAAATACGCTCTAAGACTGAGAGATTCTAGACGCTGATTATGATACCCAAAGCTAAAGTATTAGTAATATTACTTACTAGCTGTGCCAGCGGCGTCGCTCGCGTGGATATCGGGTTTCAAAAATAACGGACTTCCATATAATACCCATCTATACGTTGTGCCTAAGTTTTAAGTTAGACCTCTAGCAATACATTGGTGAAAACCGCATTCAATTCTATGCAGTAGTTTTCGCGTAATGCGCGTTCAAACATACAGGTTTAAATTTCTCGCGTTTTCCCAACACTTCCCGTCACTGCTCCGCTCCTATTGATTGTAGCGTGATGAAAAGTATCCTATAACCTGCCCAGGAGTATGAAGAATAATTGTACCAAGTTTCGTCAAAATCTGTTCAGTAGTTTTTTTTTCTATAACGAACATACAGACAGACAGACAGACAGACAAAAATTTTACTGATTGCATTTTTGGTATCAGTATCGATCACTTATCACCCCCTGATAGTTATTTTGAAAAAATATTTTATGTACAGAATTGACTTCTCTACAGATTTATTATAAGTATATAGATATGTGACCAAAGCTAGTAGCGTAACGCCCGCCCGCACCTCACCCGTTCCCCGCTCTCGTCCTAACCGCCACCCAGCAGACGAAACCTAAATGTATTTTCTGTCGATGTCGGACTTTCAAATGATATACATTCGAAAATTCCAACAAAAACCGACGCTACTATTAAAATATCTAGATAAAAATCAGTTTTATATCGGGCCGCTGGCTGAGCTGGTTCCCAGCAAAGGAAATCGATTCCATATTCAAATAGCCAGTTGGGTAGCCATGAGAAATGGAAGAGTTTTTCGTATAAATGATAGGTGCAGTGGATTGTTTTTGGCCAAATTGGATTTGGTGAATATTTGGCCGGTGTGTAGGTATTATTGTGTGGTTTTGAAAGTGTAGGAACACAAATGATTGGTGTGTAGGTAAATGTTGGAGTATTTAAGTGAAATCCTTTTTAAAAGTTTTTTTTATACAGTATGGGTTTGCGCTTGACTGCAATTCACCTGATGGTAAGCGATATCATAGTCTACGGTGGATTTTTAACCGACTTCGAAAAAGGAGGAGGTTCTCAATTCGTCTGTATTTATAATATTTTTTTTACTACTTACTAATTATTTAAATATTACAATTATCACTTATTTTTGAAGTCGGTGCCTAGGTAGGTACGACCTACATTTTAAAAATTTTAAAACCCTTTGTTAAGTAGGCATGTGGCGGATACACGAAAAAAATAATTTAGAAGTCTATTGAAAAACGGCTCTATTGCAAATCATACGCATGAACGCTGAAGGTCAAGAAATGACCTCCATCTTACTTTACATACAAGACCCTTCCACATTTTAGTCTGTCAGCTCTCGGCCACGTTTAAATAATAAAACTAAAATGTTATTACGGGACCGCTCATGAACGAGTCCAGGGTCGGCTGCGGAATACAAAAAACTTTTAAATAATTGGCTGAAAAGAAAAGATGAATGACACTACAAAGTAAGTATGTATATTCAAATTCACTTCTAAGGTCTCGTTTAAGGAGACATATCAGCATGTTATTTGAAAAAACGACTGACGCATCGCATGACTCGGCCGGATGCTACGTAATCGTAAAAATCTTACTCGGGAGTGACATGCGAAAGCGATGTACCTTCTACTTTCGTGGATCCCTTGGAATCTTTCGTGGACAGGTTTCAAGTTTTCATCAGATACAAAGCAAGCGACAATGCACTATCCATCTACTGCCACTGTGCATCGGAGTGATTTATTTCCTTCATTGATTCTGTAGGAACAGACTTGTCCCTACGAAAAGTGGAAGTACTTCCGCCGAGCTAGGTGATCGTGCTCGGGGACCGCGGTCCGATGGACCATCTTGGTTTTTCGTATATATAGCGAGTCGTGATGAAAACCTCGTATGTGAGTTGTACGTACACGTTGTTGTCTTCCATACAAGTTGTATGGAGCGATTTCACTTTCTATAGCCCCGGATTTCACATCGCCATCTGTTGTTAGCTGGTGGAACTAGTGATTGCATATTGTAGCGACGTGTAGATAGTTGTAGCGATGTGGAGATAGGTGTCGCTACGTGTCGCTACAATTCTATAATTAGGAGCACAAAATGATACCAAATACAAGCACTAAATATGATAAAAAGGAGTAAGTAATAAAATAGATGAACCATACGTCCCGTTCATCTGTTCAAGAAATCAGTTTGTCAGCTCTCCCGACCACTCCTGAATAATAAAACTAACACGTTATTACGTCACAGAGCCCTCATGAGCGAGTCCCAGGGTCGGCAGCCAAGTTCCCAATCGAATATGCGCCGCTCACCGCTGAATAATGGAGATTACCCGTAATCCAGCCTCGGCCAGAGATTTAAAAGTCACTCCTTAAGAATCACAAATAATCGCTAAATCACCGAGGCGTTTGAAGGGAGAGTGCGTAATGCGCAGGGGTGTACAGTAGGAATTACGCGGGGCCCGTTGTAAGACAAACGCCGAATAAATAAATATAAAAACTGTAAAGAAATTACTCTACTTCATTAGGAGTGTAAGGGAGCGGCCTATCATCTTTTCCCTTCAGGGCAACCTCACTTGCCCGTGGTGCTAAATACCACAGACCTATGACGGGCAGCAGCGTCACCGGAGCGAGAAGCTACGCCCGTCTGCCCACGTGGCGATTATGGGTATATCCTCCAGATGTTTGCCCTAAGTGGCGAACAATAGGATGATGATGACGATAAAATAAATTACTCAGTCAGCTGCTCTGGAGTTAGGAAGTTGGCAGTGTTACACTCCCGTGAATAGGAAAGCCCCTGATCACCTCTATGATCGTATTCAGCTATCATCACATCGGATATGAGAGTAAAGGAACAGATAGTGCATTTGTGTGCAAAAATTAGATTGGCCGCAATCTCTTGTATTATATTTCACAAGTGTGAAATGTGAATAGTGTTGTGGCCGGAAATCGGTCAAGAGAATGTTATTAATTACTCTACAATTAGAACTATGCTGATATTATGGCTTCCATTCGCCTGAATTAAAGCTGGAAAGGTAGCTCCATAAGGAGGAATACGTGCTGGCAAAGAGTTCCACTTTTTAAAGGTTCGACACAAGTAGGATACACCAGGGGCTCCGCTGAAATCCGCCCCTGTGCAGACCTCGCACCTACTTTATAAAGTGCCCCTGACTTCTATTTCAGGAATGGGAACGTGACTCTGAAAGCAAATACATTCAAATTAACCGACGGCTGCTAAACAAGATACACTTCGCTGAAAGTGTAAATAAGATAGATAGGTATTCTTTATTTCAAACCACACAATAGGTTACTTGACTAAGTCTTGCTATCGATAGAATACTTCATTAAAAAATTGGTGTAAAATTTTGTTAGTTAGCATTAATTGCCTCCGAGTTATCGCAATTTCTAACAAATGAGCGAGTCCAAAAACGGTTCATACACAGGCAGGACCGTCTTTAACCTATTGGAGGCCCTGGACATATAGGACCTATTATCTTTGAAAGAACACTATTTGGTCAGCCCTGACAGGAACTATAGTTCATTCGCGTTAAGAAAATAGTGACTGACAGGTCAAAACGCTAGAAATTTAATTTCTAGCGTTTTGATTGGCTAGTGGCCTGTCAGTGACCTGTCAGTCACTATTTTCTTAACGCGAATGAACTATAGGCACTTTGTATTAGAGCTGAAGGGCCCCATCGATCGCGGGGCCCTGGGCACTTGCCCATAGTGCCCACTGGGAAAGAGGGGTCTGTACACAGGCGATTTTCGTGTGACATCACAAACTTGTTTTACGCCTTAATTTGAAATTAATGTTTCAATTGTATTGGAGCGCAGATATTCAAGATTTTATAGAACCATTTTTAAATTAAAATTATCTTTGTTATAAATGAATCACGCGATTAATCAATATTTTGTGTATTTCTTTCATAATTTGGGGATGTAAGAGAGCGACCTAGCGTCACTGGACCATTGAGTTACCGCCCTGCGATCGCCAACCCGCCTGCCCAGGGTGACGGTTTCGGGTAACCGGTAAAGCCTCCAGATGTTTGCCCAAAGTACAAGCATCAGCTTAGTTAGGGGCTAGATGGCGCTGTGCAGCCCAGCGTGGCATGTCTCAGGTTGTTTATTTATTTAAAACAGTAATCACAAGTCTCCCTAGGGATTGGTTCCGGAGCTGTTGGTATCGCATTACAGGCTCAGAGGATGACTGGTGGCTGCCCGGGGCCCTAATTTGTTTTCATTCAATTAGTCGTTTGATTGGGTTTAATTACGTTGTGATTCGTTACATTTCTCCACAATACGACAAATGAATGGATCTGTTGGAATGGGAAGACCTAGAAGGACATTCCATGACCAAATAGAAAGTGTCCTAAAAAAAGGTAAAATACTAAGTACCCTAAACCAACGAGCATGTATGAAGAGATTGATGAATGTGGACGAAGCAAAAGCTGTGTGCCAGGATCGTCGCAAATGGAAGGACGTGGTCTCTGCCTACCCCTCTTGGAGAAAGGCTTGACGTTATGTATGTATGTGTACGATAAATGGAAGTGAAATCATTTTTATTATATCAGGACGGCATGGCCCCCGTCACTACCTCCTCTCGTCACGGCTCGTCACACCGTCAAAGCCAAAGAGAGGCCCAAGAGTCAAGCCAAGGTTCAGCGCCGCAACACATCGACTGTTTGATATACATTACCACTCTAACACTACGTGTAAACACGAAACTAAAATGTCAAACCGCAATGCATACCGTACAGACGGCTCGTCATCATCATCATCAGCCTATTGCAGTCCACTGCTGGACATAGGCCTCTCCAGTTGTTCGCCACTTAGGGCAAACATCTGGAGGATATACCCATAATCGAGTTGGCGAACACAGGGCGTAGCTTCTCACACCGGTGACGCTTCGCCTTCAATCGTGATGGTTCACCGCCACCAGTCGGTTGCCAGAGCCTCGTTCGTTATTCAGCAGAATGCACCACGGGCAGGTGTGGATGGCTTGGAGCGAAATGATGGGTCGCTCCCTTACATCTATACTTATAATAAATCTGTAGATAGAGAGGTCAATTCTGTACATGAAATATATTTTCAAAATAACTATCAGGGGGTGATTAGTGATCGATACTGATGCCAAAAATGCAATCAGTAAAATTTTTGTCTGTCTGTCTGTCTGTCTGTCTGTCTGTCTGTATGTTCCTTATAGAAACAAAAACTACTCGACGGATTTTAACGAAACTTGGTACAATTATTCTTCATACTTCTGGGCAGGTTATAGTATACTTTTCATTACGCTACAATCAATAGGAGCAGAGTAGTGAAGGGAAATGTTGGGAAAACCGGAGAAGTTACTCCATTTTTTAAGCTTCCGTCGCGTGTGCAGCCTTAATGGTTAAAGTTACATAGAAATTATGTATGACAGAAATATTTTACATAAAATTGACTAAAAAATATCCCGCAACAGCATATGTCTATCTTTTATGGTTGACTCACAATAACACGTGTAACTCCTGATAGCTTAGCAGTTCGGAGCATTCTGATTATATTTGTTTACTCTTACGTTTATAATACTCTCATTCATCCCTAATTTAAAAAAGTTATCATTATTACCTATTCAATAAAAAAAGAATCATAGAAATCGGTATAGAAACACCAAACTTATACATGAAATAAGCCATCGCGCCGTCGCACGTGAATACTGAATCATGCTATAAGGATTATATTTTTGTGTAACGGTTGCCGCGCTCGACACGGGTCGCGGCGGCGGTAGGGTATAAAAAGGGAGGGAGGGAGGTCCGAGAGCTAGCTTCATTCAATATTTGGCTGTTGATGCGTTCAGAGCGATCGACCTTATTGACAGACAATAATTGATATTGAGAAACCGTGCTTATCAGCGCGACTTTTAGTGTTTAAATAGTTTATTTGAATTTCTTTTGTTGTTATATTGTAAAATATTCGTTCAAATTAAAAATTATTAAGCGTAGGTACTTTTATTAATTAAAGTAGTTATAAGTATTTATTTTTAAGTGAAGTAGGTATAGGTAGATAGTTTTGCACAGGCGTTTCAGCTTTAAAAATATATTTACAAAAAAAGTATCAGGGGGTGATTAGTGATCGATACTGATGCCAAAAATGCAATCAGAAAATTTTTTATCTGACTGTCTGTCTGTCCGTCTGTCTTTCTGTCTGTCTGTATGTTCGTTATAGAAACAAAAATTACCTACTCAACGGGTTTTAACGAAACTTGGTACAATTATTCATCATACTCCTGTGCAGGTTATATGATACGTTTCATCACGCTACAATCAATAGGAGCAGAGCAGTGAAGGGAAGTGTTGGGAAAACGGGAGAATTTTTTATCTGAATGTTTGATTGAGCATCACGCAAAAAGTACTGCATGGAATTGAATGTGGTTTTCACCAATGTATTGCTAGAGGTCTAACTTAAGATTTGGGCATCATTTTATGGAAGTCCGTTAGTTTTGAAATCCGATATCCACGCGTGCGACGCCGCTGGCACAGCTAGTCCCACATAATATCCCTTACATCCCACACAATACATAATGTACACAAGTAATGTATTAAGGATAACCGCGACGGTACCTGCGCGGACGCCCCACTACTGACGCTCGGCAAGTCTCATCTTTCGTGGCACGCATTATACTACATAATAAATGTTACGTTAAGCCCCGTTAAATTAAGTTTAACTCACTACTCATGTTACAGGACGTCGTAACAAATAGCCCGGTTAATCTCAAAAGCAATAACCGGTTAGTGCTCGTCTGGTACTTGAACAATGGCTACACGGTCGAAGGGGACACGTAGCTACATACTGTCCTCATGGTCTAAGAGGCTCGGGAAATGAAAACACTGTAGGGCTGCTAAAGGGGAGATAACCTGTTGATGGCTTTTAGTTTTTTTTTTATAACAGCTCGACATAATGGCTTCCCTACGCCTGATGGAAAGCGAAAGAAAAGCCCAAGTCGCTGTGACAACTGGCAAGTAACTGGTTAGTTACCTGTCAGTTGCCACTGCCATGCCGGCCCAACCCTTACCCCCCCCGAGCTCCGGAGACCCTACTCACCAGCAGAAACACGACTCGGAGGTCATTTGGCTGCGGTATTCTATAGGGTGGAGGTCCTTCCCCGGGCGGGCAGCTTAATTCGAGCGAAGATTCGCTATGCCCTACCTCTCTTGAAGTTTTGTTTTATAAGTAGCCTCTCGCTTAATAAAAAGAGAGGCCCATGTAGAATACATTTCGCCTTTTGTAGCATGATGTCTGTTTGCAGGACCAAATCAATCAATTGCAATCAATCAGTCGCTCTTAGGATATCCACGGAAAGAAATGCTGCTTTTCGCTTGAGGGATGCCATTGTGACAAACAAAAGAAGGCAGCGGCCTTAAGCGTTTCTTCCGCCATTTTCAGAAACCCCTAAACACATCGCATAAATCAGATAAGAAGTGGAGTTATACATTGCATTATAATAATAAAAAAGCGTCCCCAACCTTCGGTTATGTAAATAATTTTGGCGCGGGCGAGAGTAAACGTCTTCCTGTGATATTTATTGTTGTCAACCCTAATAATTTCACCGGGCAGGGGGGAGATGGGGGGTAATGGCTGGCGATGTCGAATCATAACAACAGGCGCTCTATTGCTAGGAAATAAGAAAAGCTTGCGAGGTTGAAGATGTGCTAAGGGAGTTGTGAACAGTTTCTAGTGGAGGTGTAGAATAATAGCTGCGTTCAGGCTAGAATAAAAAATTCGAAGGTACAGGTATGAGCTGGTAGTATTGGAATCACATCTACTGAATTCCTGGGTTCTAGGTTCCGTTCTCCACATCTTGTAGGGTTCCGTAGCCGAATGGCAAAAAACGGAATTCTTATAGATTCGTCATGTCTGTCCGTCCGTATGTCACAGTCACATTTTTCCGTAACTATAAGAGCTATACTATGGAAACATCGTAAGTAGATGTATTGGATCAACCGCAGAATATCTAATTCTTACAAAAATATAAAAAAAAGTTGAGGTTTCTAATGTAATTTTTTTCTAAACTAAATAGTTTGCGCGAGAGACGCTTCCAAAGTGGAGAAATGTGTATCTGGGGCTGTAAAAGCTGGAGAAAAAATTGTTCTATCTTTTTATATACTGACATTTAAAAATCAACTTATTCGAACAACATGCCTCATCCTCTGCAGTGCACTCCACAACCGATCCGTCTCAGCTATAGTGGCGCTGATTGGACAGCCGTCGCAGGTCGCGTCGCGTCGCAAATTGTCTGCCGGGGCCGCCGGAGCCCCGCTGATCGAACGACTAATGCACTTTATAATCCACTGTCTCATGTTGTACGGCACGGGGTAGCAGAGATCAGTCGATGTTTTCAAACAATTACTGCGTGTCAGTTTTCTAAGCATTTGAACGTCTAAGGCCAATTACTTAGACAAGGCGGAAAGTTTACGTCTGAAAAAGAAATCCACCAGATGCCACCACATAGGCAGCAGGTCCAATTCTAACCTAATTGGTTCATTTTGACACGGCACTGACATTTACATAGCAACTGACTAATCACATGGTAGTTGGAACGAAGGGCTACACGCCATCTATCGGATATTTCATTTTGAAACACTCTTATTGCTCATTTGGACAAGTCTGGACAGAGCGCTCGTAGCGGACCATCGTCGGCTTTACTCGTAGTAGGTCGTTCTTCATAGGATTGCGCCAAATAACCCCGGATTTTATCCCATAGGATGTAAAGGAGCCTCACCTGCCCGTGGTGCATCTTGCTTAATAACATATGAGGCTTTGGCAAACGAGTGATGGCGGTATAACCATCACGATTGAAGGCGTAGCTAAATACCACAGGCCAATGACGGGAAGCAGCGTCACCGGAGCAAGAAGCTACGCCCTGCGATCGCTAAGCCGTCTGCCCTGCGTGCCGATTATGGTTAAATCTTCTAGCTAGGTGTTTGCTCAAAGTGGCGACCAACTGGAGAAGCCTATATTTATTTTTTTATAAGAAGAGCTTTCGTAAGCGGTCGTGAGGTCCAAAAGTTAGGTCGACAGGCACAAATGAACAAACCCATTGCGCTTGTCGCCCTCACCCTAAAGGCCCACTGAGATGCCGTTTCACGCCCCGCCTAAAGAACCCAAGATTTGAGGAAGGAAACAGAAAAGGTTGGCTAGCATATTCGCCTTCTCCTGCGGCTGATGAGCCAGCGAACCATCGGGATATTTCAGCGGGGGCAGCGAAGGCAGGCAGAAGTTGGACTGCACGTGTTTGGCCAGTCGCCAGAAAGAACGGCTACCCGTTGGGTGCGTAATAAGTTCTTGTCCAAGCCAACACGTGCAACGCGCTGGGCATCTGCTCTGATGTAGGCCCTCTTGGGTATCCAGCAGTGGATTACGAGTAGCTGATGATGAAATAACCCTGGTGAGCCGTGCCCAGGGCCCTAATGTATGCGTAGAGACATTGGTGACGAAAAAACAGGCTTTTAACACACACTTTCAGTTCAGCAGTCTCTCAGTTTGTCCGCTACACGTTACCTACCTCAAAATCAACTGTCACAGTTAATTCAAGTCACGCTCTGCACCGAGAATGTGTATTTGATTAAACAAATGTAATTATAATGCACATAGTAGCTTTCCTCGCTTCGGTCGTTTAAATAAATTGCCAACTCTGACGTTTTAATTTGCGCGGGTTAGTGGCAGCCGCTGTGTTGTTACGTGACTTCTCATTTGTCACGTTATATCTTTTGAAAGATATACAATACAAACATTATCTACGTGTACACTCGAAATTGCTTTCGTCATAAAACAATTGACTGAATTTTGGAACGATATTACTCGTGAATTCGTGCGTTAGCATTTTGTTGGTGGTAGAACGCCGTAGGTATCATTTGCAATCTAAGGAAGCTTACATAAAGAAACAGGTTTCCGGTACAGACAAATCGGTTCAGTTCGGTACCGACCGGTGCAGGGTTAACTCGCTTAAAGAACCAGGTAAATGTTTTCTTATTTCATAAACAATATAAATCGTATGGCTCGGTCCAGGTTGTCGGTACGGATAAGTTTAAACCTTTTTCTTTATAAGTGAGCGCATAAGTAAACATAATGCTACACACGTTTACACGCGTGCCACGCAGCGCAGCCCGGCAAGCAGCCCGCCCTACACACTGCGCACGCACGTGCACTTTCAAACAGACGAACAGCCCGTTCACATGCTCGTGCTTGTGTTTGTGCCCGTTGAATGTCGTATTGAACGCGAGCGTGTAAACGCGGCATTAAATATTATGCCTGCACCACAGGCCTGCACCGGTCTGTACCGGAAACCTGTATCTTTATGTAAGCACCCAAACAACGCCTTGGAACACTCCCCGTTATACAAACGGTACCTACAACAGGCATAATGAAGAGAAATCTCTCCTCAGACTTAGCGGCTCAATACCGTTTGCGAGCTCGGGATCGTCGACCATCCTCATGGCGCATCTCTGCACAGCATCGAAGGCTGCAGCTGGTATCGAGGTGCTCCACCCCATAGATGAGGTCAGTACTCCATTTCGGGTCTGGCGCTTTATAAAGCTGCATTCAGCTGTGTTGAGCACACCGAGCTTTTTCAACTTAGTCTTACCTTCCAAGTGCCGGCGAAACTGAACGTTACTTGAGATGTCAAGTGGTAAGAGAAGCGTCCAGGAATGGTGGAGCCACATAAAATGTTTTTTTAGCGGTGAATGCGCAGAGTTCAATCGTCTCTAATCGGAGATCTTGGTCAGAGTAATTTCGATTTCATACACAAGTCTAGTACGGCTTTCTTCTACTACAGTCCGAGGGCAGTTAATACGGCCCGTGTAGTAGGAGCCTCTAACTGCAGGCAGCGATGCCTCGGTGGTTTGACTTGGTTGGACTTCTCTTTCATCTCTGGCATTATGCTGTGCCGGCCACCACCGCTATGTCTAGGATTACCAGGCCATAAAATGCAAAGGCCGGACTGCGCACTGTATAAGGCCGGACATTTTGCCCTAAAAGCCGGACATATTTATTTTATTGGCAAACAATGTTTTTGCAGCTGGGCTGTTGAATAAAGCTATTTATTTATTTTACGAATCGCCACTCTGACAAAAAGCCTGACAAAAGCCGGACAGGTCAAACACGTACATATTTGGCCGGACGCGACCGCAAGAAGCCAAACATGTCCGGCTTTAGCCGGACACCTGGCAAGCCTAGCTATGTCATCCGATTCTCGGTGATTAGTCTGCCAACAGATCTCCGCGAAGTCATGGCTCTCTTTCTTTCAATGAATTTGTTCAGACAAATGTAATTATGGCGCGAACTTCGCCGCCCTGCCGCCCCGCGTCGCTCCGCCCCACCGGCCCGCCGCCCCGGTACAAAGGCAAGCGCTGACATTTTAATTCCTGTGCACCGTAGTAGCAGGAAACAACAACGCAGATACATTATAGTGACACCTAACATTCGCTACCTTATTTCATTTAAATATTTGTACACGTTTTATTTAATTTGTGGTTTATTTACAACTAAATAATAAATACCAACTTTTGTAACACGATGTTACATACGTGCCATTTTGTAATTCAATACATATTAAACATAGCAAACACCCAGACCAATAGAACATACAGACAAACATGTTCATACACATTTTGTACTGTGCGGGGATCGCGGTGGAGTGACGATCTCTTGCGCAGATGTAGCGCCTAGCAAGTGCTGGATGCGAGAAGCCCAGAATTGATCTAAGTGGAGAACATTTGGTGAGGCCTTTGACCAGCAGTGGACTGATAAAGGCTAACCATGATAATGATGATGCAGGGATCGCACCCGAGGCCGCTGTATCGGAAGCAGTGTTCACTAACGTTGAAATTACAACATCATCAGCCTATTGCAGTCCACTGCTGGACATAGGCCTCTCCAGTTTGCTCGCCACTTAGGGCAAACATCTGGAGGATATACCCATAATCGCCACGCTGGGCAGGCGGGTTGGCGATCGCAGGGCGTAGCTTCTTGATCCGGTGACGCTGCTGCCCGTAATCAGTCTGTGCTATTTAGCTACGCCTTCAATTGTGATGGTTATACCGCCACCAGTCGGCTGCCAGTGCCTCGTTTGTTATTCGGCAGGATGCACCACGGGCAGGTGAGGTTGGCTTGGAGCGATAAGATGATGGGTCGCTCCCTTACATCCCTAGCCTAAGAACGTCCACTGCTAAACATAATCTTCACCTAATGACAATAATTGTCCTTGGATTTTGTGAGGATAATTGTGAGGATTTGCCTCAGTCACCACACGACGATTGGCAGGCGGGTTTGTGTCCGCTGTTATTTGTACCCAGGTAAAACCTGCTGGCATCTACGACACTTAACGCACTAAGTAAAGTTAAGAGAGGTAGGTCATAGCGAATCTTCGCTCGAATTGAGCCGTCCGCCCGGGGAAGGACCTCCATCCTATAGAATACCGCAGTCAAATGACCTCTGGGTCGTGTTTCTGCCGGTTAGTAGGGTTTCCGGAGCTCGTGGGGGGTTAGGGTTGGGCCGGCATGGCGGTGGCAACTGACAGGGACCAGTTACTTGCCCGTTGTCACAGCGACTTGGGCTTCTCTTACGCTTTCCATCAGGCGTAGGGAAGCCATTATGTCGAGCCACTATATAAAAAAAAAAGTAACTAAAGCTAGCCATTATGCTTTGTTCATCATCAGCCTATTGCAGTCCACTGCTGGACATAGGCCTCTCCAGTTGTTCGCCGCTTAGGACAAATGTCTGGAGTATATAATACCCATAATCGCCACGCTGGGCAGGCGGGTTGGCGATCGCAGAGTATAGCTTCTCGCTCCGGTGACGCATTATATATGCTTTGTTACTTCTTTTTAAGGGAAGGGATCCCAATGCCTTAACCTTAAACCGACATTTTCAGACGATGACTTTCATAACAATGGTTGTAATTAGTCAGCCGTCGCATCATTTACGATTTCAATCGCTCTAAAGTGTATTTGCCGTCACAGCTATTTTTTATTACTCCATCCAGCGGACGGGCCGGCCGTCACTCCCGGAGCTGCTCTTAAATAAATTACAAACAGTGACGTTTTAATTTGTTCACAGCTTAGCGGGCGAGCGCTTGATTCGCGCACAGTGCAGACGAGACAGAGGGACACCTATGAGTGAATGTGTTTGGTACTGGCGTACTGTCCTAGCTGGTGGATGATAGCTCACACTGAACTGAACTGAAACACTGTTTACTTCTTCCAATATACTTTTATTTGCACTTTTGAACTATTTATTTACACTGTTGATCTTGAACTGTTTTGTATACTGAACTGCTTCGTACTGGTTTTGAACTGTCCATACAACAGGCCGGTGATCTTACACAATGATACCGCGATATAATTAGGCACATCGCCATCTATGCGATGTATCTATGAACTACGTATTTACAAACATGACACAAAATGACAGCACATGCTGTTAACGCTATACAGCGACATCTATGAATTGGTTGATGAACTAAACGGTCGTGAACATTTATTATTGTGGGATGTAAGAGTCCGACCTACCATCTTTTCGCTCCCCGCCCCTGGTGCATCCTGGCGGGTAACAAACAAGGCTCTGGGAGCGAGCGGTAAAATCATAAAAATACAAGGGCTAGCTAAATACCACCGGCCGATGACGCGTAGCAGCGTCACCGGAGCGAAGAGCTACGCTCTGCGATCGCCAACCCGCCTTTTTTTGTTTCACCAGGGAGAAATGCAGTTTACGCATACCCGGTGCCCGGGGGAGCAGCGGGTTATGATGTTTGTGCCCCATCACCTGTAGGTACTATGGAGTTCTACCAGGCGATGACAGCGGTATATCAGTTTTGGTTCTCGTGGCTTCCTGATTTAGAATAGGACCACCAGATCTCATCCAGGCTTAGAAGATCAGTAAGGGAATATCAGGAAATGGGCAGCAGTCTATAGGGTAAGTACACATAAAACCTACCTACTGCAGTCACAACCCACCAGTTCAAGTAACCAAAAACCAACTGATAGAAGCTGAAGCTGAAATATCAAGGAGTCCCTTAGTAGACTCTTACGAGACCCACTGGAGGAGATGGCGGCTGATTTGTCCAAGGGAGTGTTCCAAGGCGTTGTTTGATGTCCGTCAACGCACAGACTTCACTGATTGCTCATTGCACTATGCCCCGTCCGTATGGAAATACAATTTTCGCCGACAGTCCTATTGTGCTGAACTTTGGAACTATGCTAATGGATCCGGCGAAAGCTAATTAGGAACATACAACGTATTGCGATTGAATTGGCGAAGTACGAAGCGAAGCGAAGCGAGGGTGTACTCTTGGAGTCGATATCGAAGTTTCGGGGTCGACAATAGGCAAATAGATACTTACAGTACAACTTCAACTTCATCAGGCACACTTTATCAGGCGGTGAGGGCAGCAACGAGGGACAGAGGAGGGAATGACCTCCGGGTCATGTTTCTGCCGGTGAGTAGGGTTTCCGGAGCCCGTAGGGGTTAGGGATTGGCGGGCATGGAGGTGGAAACTGACATCTAACTGACCAGTTACTTACCCGTTGTCACAGCGAGTTAGACTTCTCTTTCGCTTTCCATCAGGCGTAGGAATGCCATTATGACAAGCTACTATAAAAAAAGAGACAAGTGGGGATAGGTTATGAGGGAATTCAACGTATGATCACGATCCTCAGTAATGAGGGAACGGCTAAGAAGAGATCGCAATAAGCTATATTTTATTACTACAGTAAGCCTTTTCTATACTTTTATGTGTGCACACCATAGTGGCTTCTCCTTCCTACTTGGAGGCAAACCCTCGTTATCAGCCTGCATACGTCCACTGCTGGACATAATCTTCTCCTGACGACTATTGTGGGGGGATTTGCCTTAGTCACCACGCTTGGCAAGCGGGTTGGTGATCGCAATAGGTTTTATTTAGCCAAATAAACACTGCTGATCGTTTCCTGATATTCCCCAGTCATTTCGCACGGACAACCCTCCGTTAAACCAAACAAACAGTAGCTACACAAATTGCTACAAAAAATGCAATGGAAACACCATTTCTAAACTAAATCAAAAGGTGTTGCTGCCGGCAGACAATAGGAACACGGCAGCAATTATAAATTAAACAGTTAGAATGGGCGCTCGCGGAGAGTGCTCGCTGCGATTTTCCGTTTTGTTCCTGCAAACTTGCCCAATAATTTAACTAAATGAAAAACCTCCGCGCAGCTGGTAGGGTCAGCTTCTACTATGCTACGATAATATCGATGGTTCTAAGGTGTAGCGTTATCGACAACTTGTAAGGTGTGCTTCAAGCTGTGATCCTCATCTCTGAAATCACAATGAAAACGAATTTTGACTAGGTATGCCAAAAAATAGTAATGAAATAGTCATAAATAGTCGCACAAGTAAACAAAATAGTCGCATTATAGTTTCGGAGTTATAGCTACATGTTGGTGAGGATTCTAGCTTGAACATCAAGCTGATGCAAGCAAACGGCAAAGTCTATCGAATTCCAAAAAATAGTCATGAAATAGTCGCAACGACATGGCAAATCTCAGAAATAGTCGCTAAGAGGTTCCATATAAGGGTACCCTTGTGAGGAATCTAGCTTGAACATTTGAAAACTTCAAATATCTCCAAAACGCCTTCGATTTTCGATTTCGAGTTTGTGCCAAAAAATAGTCAATAAATAGTCGTCTCCAACGAAAATAAATTTGAGCTGATTTAATTTGAAAATAAATAGTTATAATTTTCCCTACATTTCTGGAGGTACAGTTGTATACAAAATGTTTTACTTAATAATAATAATAATAATAATCTTTATTGCACACAAAACACATTACATAATAATCTAACGCAATAAATTTAGTGCATTACAGAGTTACTTAGGCAAATGAACAGAGGTTCTCAAACTAGGCTATGCCTGTATCTTGAGAAACCAGTTAGAGATTTAATATACATGAATATATGAAGTTTTCATTCACTTCATTTGATATTATTGTGAAATATTCCGCTTCAAAATAATATTTCGTCCAATTAGGTGTTTTCCACGGCAGTTGTTATGATTAAACAACATACAAATATAAACACCCAGACACGGAGCAAACACAATGGTTCATCACACGAATGTTTGTCCCGAGTGGGAATCGAACCCACGACTCTTGGTTCAGAAGGCAGGGGTCACTACCATTTGAGCCACCGAGCCAGTCAAAGTAAACAAAACCATCGATACATCGACCCTCCCTAGCCCAGTGGGGGAGGGCGCGTAACTCCTCGCAGTAAATACAAGAGATTGCATTAGTAGCGGATTGGCCGCTTCTGACGGCCCGTATTAATAACAGGCTTATTTATTTATTGCCGGATTTGTGACGGTTTGTACCATGTTGTTTTTGACCTAGAGTCAAGTGAGGTTAAAACGCGCGAAGCGAGTCCCACATAACCTGCATGCGTTTACGCATTTCTCCCCGAAAAAACAAAAAAAAGAGGACCTCCCCATGCCACCCCAATCTACGCGCCGCCTAGTGGCATAATATAGTGACATACCCTCGCCTTGTATAAAAATGACTCAAATTGCTGAGGTACCTAAGTACTTGTGATTGGTGCAATTTACTTAGTAGGTAGGTATGTCAATATTTATACTGTAGAACGCCAAAAAGTATTAAGCTTAAAAGCAAAATGATAGCACAATAAACCCGCGGCCCGATTATAACCGGCGGCCATATTTAATTTTTAAAAGGTGATCATGTCCGAAACATTCACCGTTATTAGACCAGTTAAAAACTCCGGCGTACAAACAATATAAAATTTTGTTGCAGTTTCAACTTTTATATGCAACCTATTCCCTTTATCTTCTTTTTTACACCCGTACCGCAGTAAAATGTGAAAAATTGCATGTGATAAATTAAAAAATTCACGGTTTTCAAAGTTTTTTTACCGCCATTCCGAAACGAGAAGGCGTCCGCCATCTTGGCTTTATCGTAAAATGCCACAGAGTAATTTGAGCGGAGGTGTAAAAGAGGGATAACCCTCAAAGCGACAATAGAGAAGTAATGTCGGTCGAAAATATTTTATTTTATTACGGGAGGTAGTGTTGGCCACAGAGTCGCGGTTTTGAGCCAATCCCGAGACATCCCCCCGCTCAGAACACTACGGAAACATAGTCGGTCAAATTAATATCTAAGTATTTTGAAATGAGAGGGATTCATGGCTCAAGGGTACGCCATCCGTTCAGCGAGCGATCGTTTTCGTTTTTGGTGGTAGGGGCCCAGGTCCGGTGTTTCGTATTCTATCTAGCAATCTAGTCGCTGCTAGAAAGAGACGTTTTGTTCACTATTTTCCCTCTCATTGGTTACGTTCTTATTTTGCGCGCAACAAGACTCTTACGACCTTAACATAAGGTTTCATTTTCTTTATTTTAGCTGCAAGATGCATAGATAGAACGCATTCCTTTTGTACGTAGTACTTAATACTTCCATGGTATAGATAGACATTATATACTAACAATAACATACGAACGTTACATAATTCTTACGCGGTCTTTCTTTTCAGTTGAAAAACATTTTTCCACATGTTACATTTGCTTAGATCGAACTTAACGTCAGAAAACGTTAAGTTAGAGATAAGTTTTGCTTAGTCAGTCCGTTGCCAATGCTGACAAATGAGATTGATCTCCGAGCAGAAGTTTCCCAAGATGGATTGCGCTGTCTGTGACACAATCGATACTTGATTCCAAACAATAATTTGTTGACGAGTTGAGATCTGAGTTTGAGATAAATTCAGTACCTGAGGGCATTCTGCTTAAGTTTATTAAATTAATTTTGGATTGTCGCCAAGTTTTAATGGCCGGTAGCTAAGGATTTGTTGTAACCCGTGTAGCGACACGAGTCTCAACAAATCGTTAGTTTTGGTTTTTTTTATACCACTAAGCCTACGGCCCGCCTGATGTTAAGTGGTTAGGTACCGCAGCCTATGGACACCTGCAACACTAGGGGTATCACACGTTCCCCCCTAGAGGGGGAGCCTGTTGGGGCCTGTCCTGACCAGGCCGCGTCGGTGATGTCTCGGTGGACATATACGTAGGACCCTCGACACCACCTTTAAGGCGCATGACGAAGGGGCGGGGGTTTTTAGTGGGTATTTCCTGCCTCACTTCCATCTTCGAGGCGGGGTGAGTCCCACATACCCCGCTGCTCCCCCGAGCAGCGGGAATACCGTTAAATGCATTTTCCCCGGTAACACAAAGAAAAAAAGGGGTCTCACACGCGCGTTGCCTACTCTAACCCCCGCCTGCCTAGCTAGCAGCACTTGCCCCAGGAGCTTCAGAAACCGGCAGAAACCCGACCCTGAGGTCAGTTAACTGCGGTTTGGTCCCCTACGATGGGGCCCATGACTTAGTATGGGTCGAGGCCCCGCGTCATGGACAAAGAGGGACCCCAGAGGGCCGCAGGTGAGGCGGAGCCCGGCGCTAGGCGCTGGATTGTTTACTGATTGTCGCAGAGAAAGAGCTCCTGCTGAGAAACAGGCGAGCTGTTATTCAGCAGGATGCACCACGGGCAGGTACGGAATTGGAGCGAGAATATGATGATTGCTCGTTTACATCCTAATATAAGATTTATATAAATTAGGCCCGTCATAAATCCCGTGTGTCCTATCCCTCACTACTAAAGTTGTGGCCCGTGAAAAGCATAAAAATGATTTGTAAAACGGCGCGGGGCGGCGCCACCTGTCCGCCACAAAAGTTTTTTATTCCGACCGCTCATGTCCCAAGATGGCCGCCACTCTTTTATTTGCAAGCCCTTTTTATTACGCCGATAGTTTTTCGAAAGTTGGAGAGTAAGCGGTGAAAATAATTGATTGAGTGAGTCCCGTTTTATTCACACCCTTGTCATGCACACACATACACACAGAGAGACTTATACAGAACATACTTTAGAGAATACACACCGTATATCAAAGCGGGGCGAGACCTGGTGTACAAAGATATAGGTTCTTGCTAGTTAGGCCACCAGTCTCGCATATTAATTTTGGCTAGAAAAAGAATTATATTGGCCTAAGCATAAAAAAATAATGAGCGTAGGTATTTCAAAAATTCTTTCACAATTGACGTCAACATACGAGTCGAATACTGAATGTCGACGCACAAAATATCGATGAAAGCTAATAGTAGGTCACAGATTACCCCCTAGGTATACTACAAGAGTTCGATGCACGTTAGTTCGAAAGATCTACACTTCGATACTACTGAACATACGTGCATTAGTTCGAAAGACCTAAGTATACTGCGATACTATTTAACTATTGAAGTCACCCTATTTAAACTGCGAGCAAAAGCTAATAAAAAATTATAAGTACCTCCTCCTAAAGAACCTGTATTCCATGCGGACGAAGTCGCGGGCACAGCTAGTTCAACAATGAACCTGTACTTGTAATCGAAAAGCGTTCTTAATTAAAGGCCTACCATGTACCAGCAATAATTCTACTAGTAAGTATAACACTTGTATCGCTCCATTAATAATTTAGTTACAGCAGTTTTAACACTACCTAACCGTTCGTATCCCGGCCATAGCTTTGTCCAACTTTTGTTGTGCCCTCTATATTACCTTATCTAATTTATTTATCGCGTAATAAAACCCACCAAATAAAACCCCTTTTCTTTATTCACCGGCTGCTTTATTGCCATGGCGTTTAGAAGCGTAGGTGTTTATAGCAAAGTCTATTCAGACTTGAAACAAGGCTAAACACTACTGTTTTAGGACGCAATTTGATGGGAGCACAATTCATCATCGGCCATTACAGTCCACTGCTGGATATAGGCCTCTCCAGTACACAGTTCAGTGTACAGTAACAGTATATACTTATTTCAGAATGAAAAATACATTTCAGCTGTCTGTCTCAACAAGATACTATATCAATCCTTTTGGTCGTAAAGGAGCAAACACTCTTATTTACAACATTAGGCATTGGATCAGATGACTTTACGAAAGGGGAATAACGCCAACTGTGTGTTGTAAGCTCAGTAGTAGATTCTGTATATGTTTTTGTTTTTTGATTCGTAGTGTGTTTGCGCTTGAATTTAACTCGCCTGATGAGGGAGATCGATTATTAATGAATGCGCTCTACCCATCATAAACATATCTCGAAATACTGAAGATCTTCTTCTCTCGGGAAACAAGTAATACTTAGTACCTCACAAGCAAAAAGGTAGAGTTCCATAGCTTGGCCATTCGCTTGTCCCGAACCAAATTTAAACTAAGCATGGTTCAGACAATGTTTTAATACTATTATTTATCTCAATATTTTAATACTAAGTACTTAATACTAAAACAAAAATACGTGTATAGTGATTTTCGCAATATTTTGTAATATAAAATTTATAATACCTAGTGATTAATAAATATTTTAAAATAAATATAGAGATAGAGATGAAATATAGAGACCTGTAATACTATGTCTGAAAAATTAGTGTCTTTGTGCAAAAAAGAAACTTTTAAATTCATAATTTCTTTATTTTAGGAGATAGGAGAGAGTTCATGATTTGACAGCGGGACCCTATGTAATGGAACCACATTCGTAAGATGTCAACTTTCATTTGAGTTGGTTTTATTTCGTTTTGTTCCCGTGAGTCGTTCGCGGCGTTATCAGCGCGCTACATGAAGCGTCGCGAGCGTCGCGCGACGAGCGACAAATGTGGCGCGCAGATAGCGCCGGGGCACCACGAGACGAGGGCTTTGATGGACAAATAGATAGATAGATACTCTTTATTGCTGCATAAAATTGACTAAGTAGGCTGAATAAAGTACTTATACACTTGTTGTACAACTTAGGCTGTATGTTCGCTATAAGCGATAGCAAAGCTCAAAACCGCGCGGGATGGCGACGTACTATGGACGCTATTTGTACCATCCAGGGAAATAAGTCCAGAGACTTGTAGTTATTAACATGCAACTTTTGTCAATTCTTCGTAAAGTCAATCTACCGCTGAAGTAAAAATAAAGAGAGTGCAGAGCCAAAAACATGAAAAAAGAACCGACTTGGTGGGTGTAAGCACCAACTTAGTATACTTCTAATCCGTTTTCTTCTGTTATGTTTCAGTATGCCGTTCGCACCTTGGCATGTGATGATGTTGCATCATTATAATACTGGTGATATAATTCAAATGGTGTTAAAATAGCTATCCGTACAATTAAACAACTGCTTTAATCAAACCGTTGCGACATACACGAGAACGAAACACTCCGCGTCAATTCCGACATAAATAAAAACTATTTACTTGCGTAAATGAAACGAAATTGCTTTTAAAATGTAAACAGCGTGACTGCTCCAAAATATTTAATTTCCCCTTTGAAACACGATTTTAATTAATACGACAAAATCAATAAGCAATGTTAATAAAAAAGGAGGTCGCAAAAGCACAAAAATTGTTTATTCATCAGACTCGAGTGACGGCGACGACATCCAACATTAATTAACCAAGCTATTTGTCCTCCGTCCGCTGCCACCGAAAACCTATTTGCATAAAATTTTATTACACGTCCGACGTCTATCGCCATGTATGCGTTCGACTCTCGTGGTGGATTTACATTCAGTGACTGTCATTTGTATTGTACCATTGATATGTACATTGTACATAGTTCAGTAGCTGTGTATATGTGTACTAACAACACGAAATAAGCATGTGATGATAGCAGGGCAGTGGCGAAGCAGCATTGCCAGATATTTTTTGCGAAAGCGGGATTTTGATTTTTTTTTTAGTGAATAGATAAGATCCTCTCTACAGCGGGATATAGTAAAAACACGTAGATATTAAAATGTTTTTTATAGTAAGCACAGCATAGTCCGCTCAAGGTAAGTGAGAAAAGGAGCAGCAGGCATTCATGGATTCCTGACGATTGTTGTGCCATCCGACTGTGCTTCCTCAGCACGCTGAACGCACAGTTTATTTATCACTGTAAAGTACCACTTTTCGGGTTAAATCAACCAAGTTTGATCTAAAAATCGTGACGTCAGGCAACGGTGAGTCGGATACTTGTGTAGCACTAGTGCGGTCATGGATTGGCGTCAAGCTTTTCATCACCACAATGATCTAAATAGTTCCGTAATAGCTCATATACTTAAACGCCGGTGTTAACAGTACACACTATACGAATACTATACGAATTCTAAAGAAACTGAAATAAAATATGTTTCATTCCTAGTAAAAAATATCGTGTATTTTTTATAAAGAATATTCGTCAGGATTGATATGAAAACACTTTCAGATTTTTATATTCCGACCTATCTGTGGACATAAAATATTGTGTTATTTTCGTTTTATTTTCTCTTCTTTTTTTATACATCCAAAGGCGGCAGTTTAATATTTTTGAAACCAGAGTATGGCCCCTGCCTGGTACATCAACTTTTTGACGGCCGCGTGGTCACCCCAGTGCCATACACAATAACGTTTTATTCGTACGTTCAGATAATGACAATAACACCGTGTTTAACGTTTGTTCTGGGATTTTGCGATTGTGGATGATGTTTTGTTTTGTAATACAAGATCGGGAATATCTAGGGATTTATTTGTTGTATTGTATCACAGTACCTACACTGAATTTGTTTACCCTTGGTGGTACGTAAGTAAACGAGCAACGAACAAGCACCCCTCCCCCACCAACAATTTGTCATTTGGGGAATTTGCTTTAGTTTACTTTCACTCACACATCCCACATATAAAACCTACTTATAGCTAAACGTTGCTGTCCGTTTCCTGTCCTGATGTTCTCTTAGTCCTTTTTAACGACATCCACGGGAAGAGACGGGAAGAGATGGGAAAGTTCCAGACGAAAAGTAATAGAATTCCTAATTTGGAATTCTACACTACTCTTCGTCTGGAAGTTTCCCCAAAACACGGAGAGAAATAATAATACGGCACTCTAATTAGTGCAGTCAATGAAGCGAAAAATACGGGCTAACCTCCGAATTTTTTTACTGTGATCCGATTTGCATGAAATTTTGGAATTAGGCTCATCTTACCATTAACTTCAAAAGTGAAAATGATTTGAACTCCGCCACCACCATGGGGGTGGTTGCCACCCCTTCTCGGGGGTCAATGGTTGTTTTTTCAAAATAACCTCGGATATCGATTGAAGATCTAATTTTAAGCAAAAAAGTTTCTATAAAGTTTCTCGAAAAATCTAATACTTTTCAAGTTATTGGCAATTGAAAATTCGCAAATTTTTCACGATTTTCATCAGTTTTTTTCAAATATCTCCAAAAATATACGTTTTATCGAAAATTTTATAAGGAACGAAACTGTAGCAGGTAAAAAAATGAACAATTTGGTTTTTTACAAAGTATTCTAAGTGCAATATTAAGCTAGATATTAAAGATCAAAGCCGTTTTTTATTTTATCTGAAATTTCATCGATGTAGTCAATGCCATCTAGCAGCGAGCAAATGCATTTTATGCTTTCTAATCGAAAAGGGTTTTGTAGTGCTTGAAATAAGCTTTAAAATGAGCTTTATCAAAAGTCTTTTGCACGTAAAATAAGTGAGCTATATTGCAAATAAGCGGAGCATCGAATGTTTTTTCTTTTCAATCAATGGGTTTAAATAAGTGCCATTTCCACCAAAACTAAAATTAATCATATTCCGCCTAGAATTAACTTTATTATGAAGAGTTTTATAGATTGTATTAGTTTGGCTGCTTTAGGACACATAGTTTTCAAAAAAGTCACGATTGAAAAAAAATCGAGAATTTCAAATTTTTAAAAATCCCACCCCTTTTTCATAATATCTCAAAAATGACGACAGATACGTATAAAAGTGTAGGGATAAAAAATTTAGGTATTTTTCTGACAAACAATTTGGTTTTTTTGTTTTTTCTATCAAATAAAAATTGACGGAGATATGATTGTTTAAAGAGCGCGTGGCAGCGCAATCACAGCCTCCCTTAATCTGACTTTTTTGAAAACTATGTGTCCTAAAGCAGCCAAACTAATACAATCTATAAAACTCTTCATAATAAAGTTAATTCTAGGCGGAATATGATTAATTTTAGTTTTGGTGGAAATGGCACTTATTTAAACCCATTGATTGAAAAGAAAAAACATTCGATGCTCCGCTTATTTGCAATATAGCTCACTTATTTTACGTGCGAAAGACTTTTGATAAAGCTCATTTTAAAGCTTATTTCAAGCACTACAAAACCCTTTTCGATTAGAAAGCATAAAATGCATTTGCTCGCTGCTAGATGGCATTGACTACATCGATGAAATTTCAGATAAAATAAAAAACGGCTTTGATCTTTAATATCTAGCTTAATATTGCACTTAGAATACTTTGTAAAAAACCAAATTGTTCATTTTTTTACCTGCTACAGTTTCGTTCCTTATAAAATTTTCGATAAAACGTATATTTTTGGAGATATTTGAAAAAAACTGATGAAAATCGTGAAAAATTTGCGAATTTTCAATTGCCAATAACTTGAAATGTATTAGATTTTTCGAGAAACTTTATAGAAACTTTTTTGCTTAAAATTAGATCTTCATTCGATATCCGAGGTTATTTTGAAAAAACAACCATTGACCCCCGAGAAGGGGTGGCAACCACCCCCATGGTGGTGGCGGAGTTCAAATCATTTTCACTTTTGAAGTTAATGGTAAGATGAACCTAATCCCAAAATTGTATGCAATTCGGTTCACAGTAAAAAAATTCGGACCTATAATGCTTCATTGACTGCACTAAATACGGAAAATTGTTTTCGACAATTCGACAGAATCCGTCAAAAGGGGGAAAGGTCGATGTGTGTTGTGCGTGCTTTATCAAGCTACCACATAAAGTAGAGATGCCCATATCGGCATCCATCGATCGGCCTATCTTCTTTTAGATTCTTTTAGGTTCTTAATGGTTTTCGTAGGGTTTTTTCAAAGGTTTTTGACGATAAAATACATGTACTATTGTCAAAGCGGCAAGCGACGCCTTTCGTTAAAGCAACCCTTGAGGGTTCCTTTACAGTGTACTAAAGAGCGGTATAACATCTTAATTTTTTTTTGACTGACCCATCGGCATTTGGTAGTAACCCCTGCAATCTGAATCAGGGGTCGTGACTTCGATCCCAACCCGGGGCAAACATTCGTGATGAACGTTTGTGTTTTTTCCGTGTATTTGTGGACCTTGGCTGTTCTGATACCCATAACACAAGTGCAGAAAATCGTTCTTTTGTTGTAATTTGTCCCACAAATGTAGGTATGTAATTTATTATAAAAAACAAAAAACCCGACTGCGCACTAAATATGCATGTCATGCATATATACACTCGAAAAACACTACCCTTTTCTTTTGGCAGTCGGGTAAAAGGGCGTATTACGACTTTTTCTATGTTCGTGTGAACATAGAAAAATTTCTGACCACAAATATAGTATGTGTACAGTTTACTCACTGTTTCTTTCTACACTAACACTACTCCAGTGCCCCAGAAAGGCTACAACCCTTTGAAACAGCCCTTTGTCCTTTCAAAACACCGCTTAGCCCTAGGCGAGGGCCGTGAGAACCGACTGTAAAACCTAAGGGCAGTAATTATAAAACAATTTGAAGGGACGAAAGTGTTGTCGCGATCAGATCAGTTAGGATTTTTTTTTGAGGTAAAAGGGAAGTTTACTGGTTACGTGATAATAACTTAGGTATTATTCTATAGTTACATTTTGAGGGTTCCTGTAGTTAATGGGTCAAATTATTATTACTAAGACTTGCAAACCAGGCTTTATCGCAAGAACCGCGATAACTAGACAGTTGAATTTTCACAAATTATGAATTTCTATTTCCGTTATAACAAAAAACATAGTAATTAATAAATAAATAAATATTTATTTTATATATTATTTTATTTTTGGTATTTTTTGTCCCCTTAATTAAAGGAGACCAAAAAGTACCCACTACCCCACCCCACACAACAAACGATTTTTTTCTTTCTCGATATTAATAATGTCAACACACATTCCGAAAATATTTAGGTGGCTTTTACTATTATAATAAATTTTCACATTAAAATAAAAAATAAAATACTTGACATACAATAAAAGTGATTTATCTGCCGTTTTTTTTTTCGGTGATTTCAGTTCTTTTCGGTCACCGAGCGAAATACTTTAGTCAGCTGGTGTACAATAAAAATGTATCAAACTGCTTGAACCTATCGCCTTTATAAGCAAGCCTCTTCATGCCAGCTCGTGTCTCACGTATCAATACGTTGATGGCACCATCAAGACATTCTAGACTTTACGGCATGGTCATAAAGTCGACTGACAACGGCCGAATCACGGCGACTCATCATAAATCCCGCGCGACACTTCGTTATACAAGTGTAGGGTGACAAGCTGTTCGGTAGACGTAAGGACAGGTTTAGGACTGGATGATGACTTGGGAAAAATGGCTGACCCAGGATAGATAAAGATTTCTTACGGCCGTATTCACAAACGTTACTATGCGTTGCGGGAACGCACAGGTACCCAAAAACGTAAAGAATTTTGGGCGCTGTGCGTCCGCGCGTCGCATAGTAACGTTTGTGAATACGGCCGTTAGGATCCCACCTAAGATATCTCTGGGATCATATGTTCAATTATGGACAGCAACTGGTTGGTTCAGTCAAGGACAATTTATTTTCATAGCCATTTCTCCCATAAATGGGGATCGTACCCATGAACCTTTGTTCAGAAGAATCATCAAAATAAAACGCCATATTAGATCCATTCGCGAATGTCACTTGTCTTCTAGGTTCGTCTTTATTCTCGCGAGAATAAAGACGAACTTAGAAGACAAGGGAATGATTAAACCTCTAGGTTTATTTCAGTAAGGATGAGGAAGTTCAACACAGTTATTATTCACATAAGTCTGAATAGAATAGTATATATTTATTGCACCATGTTCATAGATAGTATACATACAAGGTATACTTACTAACTAATACAACATAGAGTCTTCCAAATGTTAGTAAAAAAATGGGTCCAAACGATAACAAATATGTTTCAATTTTCATTTTCCATCGTCACAATGACCTCAATAATATATTTCACTGGATATTTGCACCTTTAAAGAGTTCATCACAACATCACCATCTTACAAATAGGCTTCATATTTAAAGAAAAGTCCATTAAATTCCCACTCACTCCTTCAACATTTGCATTGCACGATATCTTTTAATTAATCTTCTAGCGTTAGTTGCTGAGGAACTTGAGCAAAATTAACAAGTACGCGGCGAATTCTTTGAGAAGCGACTCCATTGTATGATAAAAGTTATTGTTTAGACTTTTGGAGGACGCTCAGCATTATCAATTTACAGTGTTGACGCGTAAATTTATAGTATTTAGTTCCAGACCATCATTCGTTCCTAAGAGCCGAGGTTCGAGTCCGTGGTCGGGCCAAAAATGGATAATGAGTTACTCAGTAGCGCTCCGGATTCAGTGGCCGGGTTGCGTTTCTACCTTAGCCACACTGGTGTAATTCCCGTTTTATTCGCTTTTTCGCGATCGATGGGCGGTCAACGCAGGGCGGAAGATATACAAAGACGCGCGTATGATACAACTGGTAAAATAAAATACTTTATTTCTGCAAGTAGATTCACTAGTAATACTTTTGCACGTCATAATTTTTTCCTACCAACACTTCGACGTGAAGCCTGCTGAGAAGAACTGCCGCAACAAACTCAACAGTAAGTTTTTTAAAATATTATAATTCATAAAAAGGAATACAACATAATAAATATATTTTAATGTCATAAATACAATACAATACAATATTAGACGTAAGCAGGCGAGCAGCTCATTATGTCCATGATAAGTCATCGTCGGTGTTGCAAACGTTCATACATAGGCTGCGGCAACCTCTTAACATCAGGCAGGTCGTAGATTTATTTGCAACCTTAGTGGTATAAAAAAAACAAATAAAGTGTATTGTCAATTGTGTCTACCACATCGTGGCCACCGTCGCCAGCCATCGTGCCACGAGATAGCGGCCTGATGTATCGGGCGACGCCTCGAGTGAGCTCTAGTTACGCGACCCGCAACAGACAGGTAACATTTTTAGCCGACGACAAAAATGGAGAGGTAGGTACTGAATTATGCTCTTTTATTTGACGCTTTGGAACTAACTGTCCGTGAACCAGGCGCCGGAACGAACGAAATCCTTCGTGGGCAGTCAAATGAATAAGCTATGTGTGTAATGACATGAGTGTAGTAAGTTATGTATAGCTGGAGGCTGAAGTTTTGGGTTTGTGCCCTCTAGTTCGGTAAAGGAAAGCTTTGATAAAAATCGTTTATGTTCCTGAATCTTTTGAGTAACTTGTAGCATCACTTGCTTTGTACCACCCAGAGTTATAGAGCAATAATAATCTCTAACAACCTATAAAACGCCTCTTTTAAAACAGCGTCCATAAGGAGCCTCCCAGCTGCGCTCACCTTTAACTGTGCTGTTTATCTTTTCGCGACAAGACAGCTTTCTCCTCCCTCGTTGTCCGGTGATTAAGACAAAGCCGCCTTGACCATCATCGTAGTTACTTAGAAATGGAATAAAATATACGTAAATCTAACTTAAAACCTGTCTACAAGATAAGTGAAAAGAATGGCCTTCAAAATATCGTTGAAAGCTATATAGCTCGAACTACAGAGTGTATCGTCAAAACTATGTCAGCTTTTCATTTAACATTGGCGGAAATAGACCTCACATAGAAATCTGGTTGGCATTTAAAAAACCGACCAAGTGTGAGTTGGACTCCCGTATCAAAATTCTAATTGAAATAGTCTATTGCAAAACATCTGTCTGTGTGGTTTCCGGATTTAGGACCACCCTATCCCATCCACATCTGAGGGTGTCGTAGAAGATGACTAAGGGGATATTAGGAAACGGGCAGCAGCATATACCACGGTAGAATTATAGCCCACTGCGGGTACCAACCCGCCTGCCTAGCATGGTGGCTAAGGCAAATCCCCCAATGTCATTTGGGGAGGCGAGGCCTGTGTGGAGCAGTAAAACCTTTGCAGGATGATGATGCTGATGATGACATAAATTTAAACACGATTCCTCGACGCGGTTCGACGAGGGACATTGTGTGAAAGCGACGACGTTTTGCGAAATTGACATTTTGCGAAAGGGGCGTTATGCGACCTGGGGACATTTTGCGAAAGGGGCGTTATGCGACCAGGGGACATTTTGTGAAAGGGACGTTTTGCGAAATTGACATTTCGCGAAAGGGGCGTTATGCGACCAGGGGAAATTTTGCGAAAGGGACGTTTTGCGAAATTGACATTTCGCGAAAGGGGCGTTATGCGACCAGGAGACATTTTGCGAAAGGGACGTTTTGCGAAATTGACATTTCGCGAAAGGGGCGTTATGCGACCAGGGGACATTTTGCAAAAGGGACATTATGTTAGGGAAGGGTTCTTAAGGCTTGCTTCTAGCTTTGGTCGTCTATCTATCTGTCTAGACAGATCAGACCGAACAGGCCGACAGATACCGACCAAACTAATAACAAAGTGTTCCAACAACAATCCCGTTTCATCTTTCGAGGTACGGAATCCCAAAAACAGACTGGAACAAATAGAGGTTTACGAGAATGTTTACGGAATACCATCACGTGTTTGCCAATTCAGATTTGGTAGACAGAACACAAACTAAACCATTTTTTCCGCGAACTCCCGAACTGAACTGAGCCGGAATGTTACCGATAGCTCATGAACTATTCAGGCAATCGGTCAGCGAACGTGGTTCAATACTGTGCTAGTTCTGAACTATTCGGAACTGTTCGTGAAATAGGGGATTTTGACAATACACTTTCTCTGTTTTGGAAATAGTGAGCTAGGAACCGAAACGTTTGTTGGGAACTTTTTCAAAAATTACGTTTAGGCATTCATTAGCTAGCAACAGACACTGATAAATAAAATACTTTTTAATCATATAATTTAGCATATCATTGTGGCCTGCTGAATATCAAACGAGGCGCTGGCAACCGACTGCCAGAAGTATAACCATCACGATAGAAGGCGTAGCTAAATACCACAGACCGATGACGGGCAGCAGCGTCGACGGAGCGAGGAGCTACGCCTTGGGATCGCCAACCCGCCTGCCCAGGGTGGCGATTATGGGTATGTCCTCCAGATATATATAGCGGCATAGCTGATGTCCATGGGCGGCGGTTACTGTTTAACATCAGATAGGTAGCCTGCTCGTCTGCCACTAATGGCAATAAAAAAAAATATTTGCCCTAATTGGCGAACAACTGGAGAGTTCTATGTCTGATGATGACGATGACAACATCCGTTTCCTGATATTTCCTTCTCTATATCTTCTACGACATCCACGGAATGAGATGAGGTGGTTTTATTCTAAATCGGGAAACCACACGAATTCACTCGCAAGAATTTACTATAAAAATATCATGGTGTCTCTAGCCAGCCATGTTTATTTCATTGGCAAGTGAAGAGTGGACGTAACTCGCCCTCCGAGAGTGCGGTACTTGGCACCTGTTAATGATTACCATAAACTTGAGTAACTACCGGCTGGGGGCCTTAAGGACTGAATTACTTTGCGTGACACATCACAAAAAGAAAGAAACTGTACAAGACATACAGTCTTTACAAATGAAGGATGAAATGTGCCCGGAAATCCAAAGATGAATTCATATCTCTCTTGAAACAGGGAGTCTGGCAAAGAGTTCCAATGCTTAAATGTTCGCACTATAAATGTAGAGCTTCTCTTGACGACACTATCTTCTTGTTGTTCTTGTGTCTACGGCAATCTATGCCAATGTAAAACAATAGAAATACCGAAATCCAAACGAGAGAAGACGAGAAGAATATTTTTTGTTTATTCGATAATACATGCGAGAAGCCCAGGGTCCAAAGTGGCGAACCTTGGGAGACGCCTATGTCCAGCAGTGGACTGATACAGGCTGATGATGATGATGACGAAAATACTTGGTTTGTAGTAGAAAAGGAGTTGAAGGCGCTGGCGGAGTCCAGGGAGGAGTGGAAGTTGCTCCACCGACAAGAGCAAAGCTCTTAAATTTAGTAGTAGTAGTAGAAAAGTACAAGACCAGAAAACGTGGCGCGCTTTGATGTCGGAGGCCAAGACCCACTTCGGATCGCTGAGCCAGCGAAGTAAGTAAGTAATAGTAAAGTAAATAAAAAGTTTTAAACAACTTACGACTAAAAGCTGTTCAAACAACGTTCATCTGAAAATAATTATAGAAGAATGATGCTTCTCAATCCACAAGAACAATATCACATAAGAACAAGAATAATTATAATGTTCCATATTCCGGGCACCGCTTCGTGGATCAATTAACGCTACGGAACTTCTTTCATACCTACGACGTAATTAATTCGCAAACGCTCAAACTTTCTGAATTAAATGTTCATATTTACGTCGTGCGGGTCTGAGGGGTACGCATAATGTGTTGAGATAGATTTATATACTTTTATTGACTTGCGGAACCGACAACCGTTGGGTAAACGAGTTCTCGTCGAAGTGACTGCGTCCTGCCGACGAAGTCTAAAATGTAAGCGATCCTGATCACGCCTAGTAAGTGCGACGCGGATCGATGACACAATGACGGCCTGCATATCCAAAGGTTATCTGATAGAGAATGCTCCTAGCATTAAGTTCGCCTTTTGTACCATTTTGTGCAATAAAGTTTTAAATAAATAAATAAGTATCACTTCACGCTCCATTTAAAAGACCCAAGACTATATATAAGAAGAAGGGAACACGTGTGCTGGAAGAGAGTTCCATAGCCTAATGGTTCGGCAGGTATAAGATTTAGGTGCTTATATCCCGCATAGTATTCCCATTACTATTGAGATATGATTTATTTCTTAGTCGATATAATAACATCTATTGAGCACCCACTGTCCAGTCACGAACTCCGTCCCATTGAAGTCTGTTGACACAATGTTTATCTCAGCCGGTGATAGCATCTGTCCGGGGTCCGGACAACGCCGCAAACTCCTTGAACAACACAATCCCCGTCCGAGTTCTTCGGCTAGTTCCGGACAAGTTTGCGGTCGCGACGTGCGACGGTCTGTCCAGTGACGTCACGGGATTTAAGGACGCTCGGACAGACTACCTCACTAATTGTAATCATATTTCCTGACCCAGTTTCAGCTGCAGAGAGCAATCTCGCTCGCCTCAACCGTTTGACTTGGCTTTGGAAGGACCAATCTTTGCAACTGAGGGCTTTGGTAAGAATATTTTATACCTACCTGTGTTGAGATTGCACCATTTTGTCCATATCGCATGTCTTTATGAATATTTATTTCTACATGTTGTTATTTTTGTATATTGTAGGTATGTCAAATAAAGGTTTCCCTTATTTTTAGATCCCTATTATCTTACTTTCTAGCGAAAGTATGTTCGGATGGATGAATCTTAGTCGATGAATCTTAGTCGATGAATCTTAGTCAATGAATCTTAGTTAAACACTCAACAGATCTTAATGAACCTTTACAATAGTTAATATATAATAGCGTCATACATCAGATTAACACATAAGGTATGATTAAAACTTGTAAACTATATAATTGACTATATGAAAGTGGTCAAATCACATAAACAAACTTATAAAACTATCTGACGCTTCCAACGAGAAAACCAACCTTTGTAATTGACTTCAAAACACTTCTTTTGCGGGATCTAATTGCCGCTTATCCGATTCCTCTGGCGTTTTGAGCTCAAACACTTTTCGTCTCGGAAATTATTCTAGACCAAGTTTTAATAGTTCGTCTGCGATAGAGTTAATCTTCTCCACTTATAAAATGAGGAGTTTAAAAAGTCGAATGGAACTTTCCTTTTGACTAGCTGGACCTTTCTAGCCTCGTTTGCGCGTGCTTCGCGGTTATGATCATTGTTAATCAATAAAATGCTCATCAAGTATCGTATTTCTTGTAACAGGTATACTTGAAGTCCTGCATCATGTAGGTACCTATTCTTGTTTCCAAAATCAAATGATTCATAGGTGCATATCATGAGCCTACTTGAATAAGGATATTTTTCATTTAATTTCATTTCAATTATAGCCTTAATGTTGTCCACTCACATTAGCAATAAAACAATAAAAGTTAAAATCTAATCCGTTTAGTAGTTCGTGTAGTTTTGTCTATTAGACAAACTGACTTGTTACAAGTGAGTGAAAGTGAAGTTAGACTTACATTTATATTGTGTAAGTCTTCATTTCTGTAAGTACTCAAATTGAAACAAAAATACAAAGAAAAATGCATTAACAACACACAAAACAAAAGTTATATTATCCATGACATTATACCGGTTACAATGATTCCTTCAGAACAAACTTGAGCAAAAATACACAAAGGGCGGTGTCGGGAGCAGCCGAGGAGACAGGAAGCAATGAATATTATTAACATGATAATGAAACGCAAATATTATTGAGACGGCCTGCTTTTTCCGGATCGCGGGGATTTCTTAAAACAACTGCGCTTTTGAGAGGAAAATCAAATCAAAATATCATTATTTGTGTAAGAGTTCGATCTCTGCGCTTTGTGACAAGGCGGTAAAGCCGACTTACACGAAAGCTTTCGTATTTGGCGACTGACCTCTGAAACCGACTATACGGTCATTTTGTTTAGTAGGTGACTAGGTAGTCCGTAAAGACGACGTCGGCACGGCAGGTTGATATTCAGGGATCCGTGCCCAAAGGGATAACGGGACTAGACTAGGGGATAGAATAAGGCTGAATAGGGCTGATTCCAAGGTCAAAATAATTACATTACCTTTAGTCCGTATTTTAGATTATAAAAATATATTGGACAAGTATTTTTCCTTTTTTCATTTAAACAAATAATAACAAAGACACAAGGCATCAAAATGTAGGAGCGGGGGTCTCTGACGTCACTTATTTGCGAAAAAACTCCCAAAATCTGACGTCACGCGTAATTGTAATGGGCTATATTTTTGTCAATTTTGGTCTAATTTACAAATGAAAAAATACAACATACATTAACAATCTAAAAGACGGACTAATTCGGCACCATGCCCATTGGCCGAAATTCAGTCAAGAGAATAAAGAAAGATTTCAGAGAAACCTTTCATCAAAAATTGTACAATAAAAATAGCCCAAGTCATGCCACACTGAGCCACACTTCGCCATCTGCCCCAAACTAAGCCGAAAATTGTACTATGGGTACTAGACAGCTGATAAACTAACTTAGTATCTTGTGTTTTGTAAATAAATACATATTATACATAGTACACACCCAGACCAATATGAACAGACATGTTCATGAATACAAATGTTTGTACAGTGCGGGTATCGAAGGCAAGAACCTAGGCTCAGAAGGCACTACCGAATGAGCCATCGAGTCAATCGATAGCCCTCGTTAGACACTTTTTTGTAAATAAATACATAGCAAACACCTAAATACATTTACATGAACATGCACAAAAATATTTGTACTATGTAAGGATTCAACCCGCGAACCCCTGTATACTATCACTAAACCAATTGGGTTTCAAACACAAGAATGCTCCAGATATTTCTTTTATTCTTAACAGAACAGGGTAGCATGTAAAGTATTTTAATTAAGATACAGAGAAGAATCCACTTTAGTGCATTCACGGAACAAGGGAATACTGTAAAAGTGCATTCTACAAACTTAGCGCAATAACTAAATGTATGCATGCAGACAATTTACTCTAATACGATAATTTTATGCTCGCTTTAAAAGGGAAGTTGCATTCCATTTTGTTTTAAACTACAGCTTGTATACTCTTATTGTGTTATCGCGTGGAAGAGGATGTTCTCCGGATAAAAAGTAATGTAAGAATCTTTTTTCTTGCGAAAAATCCTCGCACCAACATACAATACGTTTGCTCCACCAACAAAAGCGAGGCTCCTTAATTTTAAATGAATGAATTAATCTAGGCGGTCTTGTCGCTAGTAAGCGATCTCTTTCAGACAACCTTCAGATGGAGGTAGTGTAATTTTCTAAAGTGAGGGGCAACGTAATCTTATTTATATGCAAACAAACAGATTTATATTTGTAAAAACGTAAAATCACGCCTTCCTCTCCGCCTCAAGAGGCAACCCTTCCATCAGCGGCTATGCAGACCACGTGCCCTCTTTAATTAAGAAACAGCGACGTCCCCCGCATAAATAATTAACGCTATATCTCGGAGCCGAACCTTTAAAGGCAGTAGGCATTCGTTGTATGTGAGATAATTACGAAAAGATCGTCGCGATAATACGAATGTCTGCATTTTGGTAAATAGGCTTAGGGAAATAGGTGGGGCAAAGTTACTGGTTTCTTTTAAAGGAATTAGTCAGTAGTGGGACGTAAGGGACCCATCATCTTTTCGCTCCAAGCCACCCTCACCTGCCCGTGGTGCATCCCGCTGAATAACAAACAAGATTCTGGCAACCAGCTGGTGGCGGTATAACCATCAAGATTGAAGGTGTAGCTAAGTACCAAACGCCGATGACAGGCAGCAGCGTCACCGGAGCGAGAAGCTACGCCCTGCGATCGTCAACCCGCCTGCCCAAGTGACGACCTACTGGAGAGGCTTAGTCCACTGCTGAGTAATTCCATTTGAAAAAAAATTAACCTTATAAAAAATCTTCACTTATTTGTAAACAGCCAGATTCAGCTCGACCCATCTATTCCGCATCAGATATAATGAAAACACACTTGACCTTCCAACGAACCTCGTAAACTGACGCGAAACAATCATCTTCATACAGCCGCAATTTGACGGGGGTCCATAAAATACTTTTAAAGACCCCATCAAACGTTATTGCCCTTTCAAATTTAGGCTTAAACCGAAATAAGTGGCCAATAAACGTCGGAAACGCCCCCGCATCCTCCCGAGAGGAGATCGAAAAAGTCATGCGGACAAATTAAAATGGAAATGTGTTAAGCGGCCGCCGAGGATCCTCAACATTAGTCAGTAATTTGAGGACGCGAGACGCTTCCCGGCACCCAGAAAGGGAATTGAAGGCATAGTCGGAGGTGTTGGTGGATTTGTTTACTTCTTTTACATCATAAGTCTGTCGAAGTCCACAGCTTGATATAAGTAGGCCTGTCCAGTTGTTCGCCGCTTAAGTCAAACATGTGGAGGCTTTGCCCATAAGTGCCACGCTGGGCAGACGGGTAGGCGATCGCAGGGCATTGCATCAGTGTCATTAGCTTGTGGTATTCAGCTACGCCTTCAATTGTGATGGTTATACCGCCACCAGTCGGTTGCTAGAACCTCGTTGGTTATTCGGCAGGATGGACCACGGGCAGGTGAATGTGGCTTGGAGCGAAAAGATGATGGGTCGCTCTTTTACATCCCTTACATATACTTTTACTAGCTTCTTATTACTTATACTCTGGTTTATTCGTTCGCTTAAGTAGCTTAAGCACTTGTGTTATGGGTATCAGAACAACGAAGGTACCACAAATAAATACTTAAATACAAATATAAATACCCAGACACGGAACAAACACAAGTGTTCATCACACGAATGTTTGTCCCGGGTGGTATCGGACCCACGACCCTTGGTTCAGAAGGCAGGGGTCACTACCAATTGAGCCACCAAGCCAGTCAATTAAACTTGTATAAGTCCTGGACAAGGAAGTAATACAAATTTCCATCATACGAATGTGTTTTTATCCTGGGTGGATCGAAACCACGGCACTTGGTTCAGAAAAAAGTGGTTACTATCAAACGACTCAAAAATGATATTATCAAGCGGAACAGTAGTGCTAAGACTCCATTCCATTATGTTAGTGTGATTGGTGAAAAGATGGAATTTCATCACAGGTGATTGAAGTTCCGTACTTATTAGTAGTCTTTTTTTATAGTAGCACGACATAATATCTTTTGTACGCCTGATGGTAAGCGAGAGAGAAGGCCTAGTCACTGCGACAACGGACAGGTAACCAACCAGTCACCTGTAAGTTGCTTGCCACTGCGATTTCGGCTCGTAAGATGCTTATTCACGCCCCGTTTAAAGGATATCGAACCTTTAGAACTGTGACAAAATAGATAAACTGATGTTTTGTAGTCACCAGTGACCCCCATTGCATTCTGCACGTTAGCAGCTTACAGTAAAAGCTTCTAATACCAAATGGGTCTTTATTTACAGCCCCAAAAGGAAGCCCCACATAGGAACTCTCAAATAAAATGTATATCTAAAATTAGAAGCAGCTAAGGTGATATAAATCATAGTATCGAGGGTCGGCCGGTGTAACTGTATATTTATGGTAATGCGGCCAATATGACCGCTATGAAACTTTACGGTCTTATTATACGAATACGAACAACAGTTTCGTCCGGAAAAACCTACGGGCGACGCTTAATTCTATTGTTTTAACCGGATTTATAGACGGCCGTAAATAAGGAACTGTTCGCGGAATTTGAAGTGTATTTTTAAGAATCCGATGGCGAATGGCGAGTGGACTGCCACAGAATATAGGATAGACTACAAATTCAATTTGGGTCAATGGTAGTTAACACTGGCTCTGTGTAGAGCTACCACTTTGTAGTGGTCGGGAATTCGATCCGCGATTCGCACAGTACGAACATTGTGTACATGAACATGTCTGTTTGTATTGCTCTCTGTTTGTGTGCGCTATTATAATATGTATTTGTTCACACAAAAAAGAATCTAAGTAAGTTTATCTATTGAGTACCCACAGTACAAGCTTCAGCTTAGTTTGGTGGATGGAGCCGAGTGGTTCAGCGTGGCATGTCCGGAGTTATTTATTTCTTGGCAGAAAAATCGACAATATACTAACGATATATACGTTGCTTTTTTCAAGTCCATCATCATCATCCCAGCCTTTTTCCCGATTGTCTCAGGGTCGGCTTCCCAAACTGAGAGATTTGGCGAGGGCTAAGCTTTTACACAGAGCGACTGCCATCAGACCTCCGCAACACTTAGGGTAAGCTATACCCATTCCCAGTTTAGGTGTCAGAGCTTTTTTCAAGTCCATATTAATAAAAAAACTTTTTCTATTATTTTATTTACCCAGTAACAGTTTTTGTCTCACCCGGGAGTCAAACTTTTCCGTCCTTGGGCGGCACTAGTCCTGCCAAAATTTTCCAAGTACAGAACCCTTTACAAAGCGGAGCGACAGTCTGTCGGAATATTTCGTAACTTATTTTACGACTGCAAATTATACTCTTTACGGCTCCTACTCACTTATTTGATGATTTGGAGTTCTACGGTAATGTTATTGAGTATACTGCGGTATTTGTCGTCAATAGGCAGATTACATCTACTAGCTAAATTGCTGGGATATTTTGATGTGTTTTTTTTTATAGTGGCTCGACATAGTGACTTCCCCAAGCCGCTGTGACAACTGGCAAGTAACTGGTCAGTTACCTGTCAGTTGCCACCGCCATGCGGGTCCAACCCTAACAACCCCCCCCCCCCAATTTGTATGTATGTTTAATGATTTTTTTAAGTTTCAATTCAAGACTCGCTCGCCTCGCTCCGTGGTTCAAAACGCAATGGAAATTCGTTAACTAACGACGATAAAAAAAATAGTTGTGAAGCTTTTTGGTACGAAATGGAATGTTATCAAAATTGAAACGGAGTAAGTACCTACCTTATTTTTTATAAAGTCAACTAATCTTCTCACATACATTATTGAAACGTTTTCGCAGCTCTTGATAAATCTGAGTTTCTCACTTTATCCGAATTCCAAACTTCGTTGCCCTTCAGGGTGAGGGCGACAGGCGCGGTGGGTTTGTCCTATTATGCCTGTCGGCCTAGTTTTGGACCTCACGACTCCTTACCATCACGTGGAGTGAGGTCATCCTGAATGTCATCATCAGCCTATTGCAGTCCACTGCTGCCTCTCCAGTTGTTCGCCACCTAGGGCAAACTTGTGGAGGATATACCCATAATCGCCACCCTGGGCAGGCGGGTTGGCGATCGCAGGGCGTAGCTTCTTGCTCCGGTGACTCTGCTGCCCGTCATCGGCCTGTGGTATTTAGCTACGCCTTCATGATGGTTTTACCGCCACCAGTCGGTTTGCCAGAGCCTCGTTTGTTGTTTGGCAGGATGCTTCACGGGCAGGTGAGGATGGCTTGGAGCGAAAAGGTGACAGGTCGCTCCCTTACATCCTGAATGTCATTATTATATTAAAAAAAGAAATAGAACGTCCAACGCTCTCAATATTGATGTCTTAAAAGTTAGGTACGGATACTTAGTTCCTACATCCCCGTCCCGGGACACCAAAGCTTTACAGCAAGCGAAAGCTTTACAGCCAAAGCTCGTATATAACGAACGTTTATCTATAAACGCGCTCTGAAGTGCTGTAACCGCCAAGATCATATAAAATTGTCGTTTAGTCGAGCATCGAGCCGCATAACAGCGTTTTATTTATACGAGCCGAGCTTTTGGTATCGTAAACTTGTGTAAAGTGTCTTTAAACTTACTTGCTCATTGAAATATATTTTTTATGTTAATACGAGTGATATGAGAGAGCGATATTAAGCTACTAATGACTAAGAGCAGACAAGTGAACTGTAGTATCAAACAATAGTGAATATTTTTTTCGTGCATTTGTAAATTTAGGTTATATTAAAATAGACAAAAATATACTAAGTACCGATAAGCATGTATGAAGAGATTGATGAATGTGGACGAAGCAAAAGTTGTGTGTCAGGATCGTAGCAAATGGGAGGACGTGGTCTCTGCCTACTCCTGGGAGATAGCCGTGACGTATGAACGAGTACCTAAGTATGTAAAAATATACTAAAGGCCCCGGATCGCTTCCAATGTGAACTCACATTTCAGATGTGATACTGCGTGCATTTTCTTGCAACTGAGCGGTCTATCTCAGTTTCAAATGAAAATGTACATACTTTTGCAACCAATCAATGGTCTATAAGTTTGACTGGCCCGATGGCTCATTTGGCGTGACCCCTGCCTCCTAAACGTGGTCGTGGGTTCGATTCTCATCTAGGACAAATACTCGTGTAATAAACATTTGTGTTCGTTCCGTTTTTGAGTGCATGTATTTCCATTTAAGTGCATAGGTAGGTATATATTTGTGGTATTGTCATTGTTCTGATACACATAACACAAGTGCTCAAGCTACTTACTTTGGGATCAAAGCAATATGTGTTGTCTAATATAAAAAAACCTACCTAAATAAAAAAAAAACATAATACCTAGGTATGTATGAAATGTCCGTTCTTTTTTTTATTTTTTTTTATAGTGGCTCGACATAATGGCTTCCATACGCCTGATGGAAAGCGAAAGAGAAGCCCAAGTCGCTGTAACAACGGGCAAGTAACTGGTCAGTTACCTATCAGTTGCCACCGCCATGCCGGCCCAACCCTAACCCCCCACGAGCTCCGGAAACCCTACTCACCGGCAGAAACACGACCCAAATGTCATTTGACTGCGGTATTCTATAGGGTGGAGGTCCTTCCCCGGACGGGCGGCTCAATTCGAACGAAGATTCGCTATGCCCTACCTCTCTTAAGATTCGCTGTGTCCTACCTCTCTTGCCCTACGTCCTTGGTGTAAAGGACGCCAAAGTCATGTTTGGCATTGCAGATTAAGATTTTTCAAAGTCTATTGCAATTTCTACTTTCTACAGCTGTTTCTCGCTAATTCCACAGTCCGGTTTATTGTGTCCGGCAGATAGTAGGTATGCCAGCACTTGGTGATAAACCGGCGATAGTTTTCGGAAGTTGCGCGGCGCAGTTCCGTTTGTTTGCGGATTCAATTCCGTGCAGTTTGCGTTGTGAATGGGCTAACTTCGATTTACTGCTTTCGATGAGTAATATGATTTACCTACATTCGTGCCTTCGTAACAATGTTACGTTTTTTGTTGCAGTTTCAATGTGGAGGACATTTTGTAGCGTACCAAAAAGTTTGGCGGTACCTAATACCTAATTCTTCTGGACAAATATAAAGTTAGGATCATTGTCTGGACGGTTCCCCTACGTAGTTTCGATAGCTGCTGTCACGACTAACTTTTTCACTGTCTCATAGCTCAAAAGCTATGAGATATTTAAAAGAGGCAGGGCATAGCGAATCTTCACTCGTATTGAGCTGCCCGTCCGGGGAAGGACCTCCACCCTATAGAATACCGCAGCCAAATGACCTCCGGGTCGTGTTTCTACTATAAAAAAAATCTTGCCTATTAGTAGAATGGTGTAGTCGCGAAAGAAGCTGATTCGAATCGCAGCCCATGAACGCCTGCAACACCAGGGGTATCCTAGTAGCACCGCCGCCGGCATTGCACGGACCCCCGTCTTCGTCGGATGGGAGTGGGCTCACTCTTCGGACCACTCCCATGACTCCCCCCTAGAGGGGGAGCCTGTTGGGGCCTGTCCTGACCAGGCCGCGTCGGTGATATCTTGGTGGACATAATACATACCATACCCTAGACACCACCTTTAAGGCGCATGACGAAGGGGCCGGGGTTTTTAGTGGGAATTTCCTGCCTCACTTCCATTTTCGAGGCGGGGTGAGTCCCTCATATCCCGCTGCTCCCCCAAGTAGCGGGAATGCCTAAATGCATTTCCCCCGGTAACACAAGAAAGGGGGTATCCTAGTAAACGTAGTCCTTGGAAATCCCGCTTTAACTTTGACCCTAGATCTCTCCCTCTCCCACCCTCCGTTTAGATCCAGATATAGTTACGAATTGTTGGAGCTCGGTGGCGCCGCAGTCTTGTTCGCTTAACAATAATCACAACGTTATGCAACCATTGGCGCGGTCAATCCGATGATGGGTGACCAAAATTTGACACCGATTTCCTCCGTGCTTCGGAAGGCACGTTAAGCTGTTGGTCCCGGGTGCTATCTCTACCAACTCAGATAGCAGTCGTTACATCATATCAGAGATGATAATAACTCTGACGCCTAAACTGGGAATATAATAATAATAATAATAATATATTTTATTTATTTCCTCCACAATTACAAGGGTATACATTACAATTCAAACATGGTTTAAACATATTGCTGCTAAGCAACCCCATCATTGTAGGAGCCTGGTGCCTGATGTAGGCTTAGTAAAAGCCTGTATTACAGGTCACCAGGGCTCCCCCGCAGATAGTGATTGAATAATTTTTGGAGCTTGCAATATTAGAGTTACAAACAATAATTTAAAAGCATAGGGACGGAATAATAATAAAATATAACAAACTAAGCATTCAATTACATCATTTAGTTAAATATCATTATTTAAATTATACACAAATTCATTACAAGGAGAGAACAAAAAGAAAAGAATGTATATAAAAAGAATATATATATATATATATATATATAGTGACAGTACATGTGTGGTGTGTGTGAGGAATGTATGATTCAGGTGTACGTATAGTTGTGATGTGTATTTTTATGTGTGTAGTGAAGGTGAGCCTGTGTGAACTGAAAGCGGATCCCCGAGACAGCACGACAAGGACACAAAATGGTAAAAGGGTTGAGATAACGGTGTGAAAATTGTCATTGGGGAAAGCCTATGTCCGGAAGTGGACGACACTCTGGTGATGGTGAAGATGAATGGGTATAGCTTACCCTAAGTGTTGCGGAGGTCTGATGGCAGTCGCTCTGTGTAAAAGCTTAGCTCTCGCCAAATCTCTCAGTTTGGGAAGCCGACCCTGAGACAATCGGGAAAAAGGCTAGGATGATGAGATAGATACGAATTGCACTAGTCACACAAAATGCACTAGGTTTCAGTAACTGAATATTTGATTTTAAATGCAAAACTTCACCTTACGGTCCTCAAAGACGTCGGCAAATTCACCGAGACGCGTCTTAATGATACTACAACTACTATTCTAGCAACTTCTAGGAATTCCATGCGCATTTATAATGAGGCCGCAGTGTTCGAGCGTCTAATTTGAAAGCCCTAAGTCTTAGTTACAGTGGAGCGAAAGTATTACACTTTGTCGAGCTGAAAGTTTCATGAAGCTGTGTCAGCTTGTTCCAATAATGTCGTTAGATCAGTCTTTCTCAAAGTAGGTGGTAATGTCCCCTAGTGGGCGCTGGAGGTCTTATGGGACTGATAAAAATCATCATCATTCTCCTGGACTTATCCCGCTTTACGTGGGGTCGTTCATACAAAAAAAATTAATGCTAGGATTCTCTACTAGTTAGGGGCTGCGCAGACGACAGACTTTTTGTGCGATAGAGTCTGCGTCTGAGACATTTAAAAAGAGCATCTAGGTCCCTACAGCTCTGCCGACAGAATGATCGAAGATGTGCGTTGAGTCTGTGAAATATCCGCGACAGATTTTTGCGCGTCGTGTGCGTTACTGCATACAATTGCATCACAGACTAAAAAGTGCGTCACGGATAGTCTGTCGTCTGCGCTGCCCCTTATCCTTTAGGTCTACGTCGGCCACAGGGACCAATCGCCAAGTGCGCAGGTGATAGCAAGAGTGTGTGAGTAAAGACCACGTGTGATTGCGCACACGCTTGTTCTATTTCCTTTCTGTTCCTTTACTCTTATAAATAAGTATAATAATGATAGTATAAAGTCCATACACGACTACTAAATTTCACCTTATAATTCCATTATTTTACATTGGTTAAGAGGTAAAAAGTTATTTGGCGCTAAAAAATGTTAATTCTCAAAGTTACACAAAACTAGTTTGAGAACCACTGCGTTAGATAGAGCGAGCTTTGTTTCGCTTACGAATTAAAAAGTCTCTTGCAGAGAGTCTGGGATAACAAGGTATTGGAAACGTTAATAAATAAATATTCGCTAATAGAAAGAAGAAAGAAAAAAAATTATTAGGTACTTACCGAGTTTTAAAATTAAAATTTTATTAGATTGTTCAAAAATAAAAGACACATATTTTTTTAATTTGTAAATTAGATCCAAAATGACAAAGCTATAGCCGGTTGAAATTACGCGTGACGTCAAAAAGTGAGTTTCTTTGCTACTGAGTGACGTCAAAGACCCCCACTCCTAAATTTTTATGCCTTGTATCTTTGTTATTTTTTGTTCAAATAAAAAAAGGAAAAATACGTGTCCAATATATTTTTATAATCTAAAATACGGACTAAATATAATTTAATTATTTTGACCCTGGAAACATCCCTATTATACTGTGCCCTTACTTTGAAATATAGAAATGTTTGCACATTTCCATTTCATGCAACAACATTCGTTTCATGACATAAACTGACAACTTAGCGCAACATCAAACGTCCTAGCCCGTGTTATGTAGCTAAATCAACATTTAGTAACCCACATTTTACATAAACAAACTCATATCTCCGGAGATTCTAAGTCAACCCTGCATGGAGCTAACTGCAAAGAGGATCGCTTCGGAAATAAGAAGTGGTTCGCCGCAGACCCCTGGGACCCGGCCGGGATTGCCCGCGCGCAGCGATGCAACAGCCGCCCTGGGAAACGCTAATCTTGGATCCGTTTACTATGCACTTCAATTATATTACCATTTTCTAGATACTAGAGCAAAAATTTCTGGATTTTTGATAAAAAAAATTGTAGGAATCTACACAGGCGCAATGGGCTCTATTGTGCCTGTCGACCTAACTTTTGGACCTCACGACCGCTTACCATCAGGTGGAGTGAGGTCATCCTGAAAGCTCTTCTTATAAATAAAAAAATCTCTTATCTGAAATTCATTGCCGGTATTATGTGTTCCTTTGATATGGGATTAAAGAAGCATCTTACAGGCCGGCATGGGAATGGCAATTTATTGGTAGGTATTTTATTTATAAATGTGTTCGTTTTTTTATAGTGGCGCGACATAATGGCTTCCCTACGCCTGATGGAAAGCGAAAGAGAAGCCCAAGCCGCTGTGACAAGACAACTGGCAAGTATCTGGTCAGTTACCTGTCAGTTGCCACCGCCATGCCGGCCCAACCCTAACCCCCCATGAGCTCCGGAAACCCTACTCACCGGCAGAAACACGACCCAGAGGTCATTTGGCTGCGGTATTCTATAGGCTGGAGGTCCTTCCCCGGACGGGCGGCTCAATTCGAGCGAAGATTCGCTATGCCCTACCTCTCTTAGTATAGAACCAAAATACCTTATGAAAGACTAGCCGTGCCAGCGTCGTCGCTCGCGTGGATATCGGGTTTCAAAAATAACGGACTTCCATATAATACCCATCTATACCTTGTGCCTAAGTTTTAAGTTAGACCTCTAGCAATACATTGGTGAAAACCGCATTCAATTCTATGCAGTAGTTTTCGCGTAATGCGCGTTCAAACATACAGGTTTAAATTTCTCGCGTTTTCCCAACACTTCCCGTCACTGCTCCGCTCCTATTGATTGTAGCGTGATGAAAAGTATCCTATAACCTGCCCAGGAGTATGAAGAATAATTGTACCAAGTTTCGTCAAAATCTGTTCAGTAGTTTTTTTTTCTATAACGAACAGACAGACAGACAGACAGACAGACAAAAATTTTACTGATTGCATTTTTGGTATCAGTATCGATCACTTATCACCCCCTGATAGTTATTTTGAAAAAATATTTTATGTACAGAATTGACCTCTCTACAGATTTATTATAAGTATAGATTGATAAAATTTTCTTAAATTATAACGTTACTGAACTCCATTTTTGCACTTTTTGATGGAGCATTTTAAGACATAAATGTTCGCACGACTGACGCCCAAGAGTTCACGAAATGACAAAATATTCGTACGCTTGACTGTCAGCGTAGGAGGAAATCAAGCCTTTGGCAGCGTTTTCACCAAACGTATTGTCCGATGACGCCGAAGTGGGTCCGTAAACAATCAATTTTTTCAATATTGAGATAAACAAATAAACAAAAACAACTAAATCCGTAGCACTCCGCATCTGAAGGTAATTGTTTACAAACACAAGAGTCTAAATCATCGTCCCGCGCAGAACATCCGAAGGTTTTGTTGTTGTTTTATCTCCCCGGGCCTCGGCGTCTCCTATTGACATTATGTAATCCCGGGACCCTCGACAGGGTTCCTTAGATGCGGGACAAACAAAAAATATTAGATTAATTCATAATCGAATTGAAACACTCGCTAGAGCCAAACAACCGTTGCGATAACGAATCGAATTGTCGGGAAAATGAATGGGCGTAAGGGGATGGCAAAAAATCTGATGCATTTTTTTGTCAACAAATAAAATCAAACAAAATCTCACACATTAGGGCTATCTCAAAGTAAGTAATATTATAAGGCAAAAGTATTATAAGTAATACAAACACCCAGACACGGAGCAAAAAGATTGTCCTGGATGGGATTCGAAACCACGACCCATTGTTCAGGTTGAAGTCAGGGTTACTATTAAATGAGCCAGTGAAGTAAGTGACGAAAATATGGGTCGTATAAGATCGTACACCGTTCAACATAGATATGATTTTGACTTCCTGACCCTCTTCGGGGCTACTGAGTAACTTCTAGACAAAATATTCTAGGGTAAGAAGTACCAATGTTTAGCGACTCAACCACTAGTCATGAAATGAAAATAAATAGAGTAGAGTACCTAACTGTCGAGTTTCTTGCCGGTTCTTCTCGATAGAAGCTGCATTCCGAATCCGGTTCCTTTTAATTTACTGTATTCAGTATTGACGATTTATAAGAGCTTGTCTCAAGCCTATATGAATAAAGAAATTTTTGATTTGATTTGAAAATAAAAAGACCGCATTTATAAAGACTTATTTATCGACAAATACTTATTTATCGAGGAGTATGTCACTCCTCGAGTTTCCCAAGTGTATTGTGAAAATAAGAAAAATGTTTAAAGCAGTCGTGTTTATGCGATTAGCAAGGAATTAGCATTTATAATATTGTTTTCCTTCAGACGAGGTTCTAATGGGATCTGAGTGGATTGGGCGCTTAAGAGACGGAATAATGAATTTAAAGATGATTAGGTTTTGTACGGAATGAAAATGTTTGTGGAAATGAAAGCGTGGGTTCGGGTTTGCATCCGAATTCGGACGAAATGTTTCACGTCACGTCAACAGTTTTGCTCGATTTCTCGTCTAGAAATCGTTGCGTTAGCAAGCAATAGCAAGATATTTTTTTATAGCTAGAGCAATCTTACAGACCGACGCGCCGTGGGCAAATGACAAGTGACTTCGGTATTTAAATAATAAATAACCCAAGGCATGCCACGCTGGGCCACACAGCGCCGTCTACAAACCAAGCAAGCTTGTACTATGGGTACTAGACAACTGACTAACTTACTTAGGTAGATACTTTTTTTTTGGTTACTTAGGTAGATACGTGTAGTCAAAGCGTCCCTATAGTCCCGTCCATAAACAACTAATAACAAATTAATGTGCCAAGTTGGGACTCGATCCCCGACCGTTGCGCAGTTTGCGGCGTTCTAATTAAGCCGGCCCAATTTTCACGCTCATAACAGTACCTACTAGCTTTTGTCTGTAGTTTCGCTTGAATTGATATCGATTTGTTAGCTGGTGGATTTATAAAATGACTTATTTTCATTTCATTTAATTTCGCTCTAAGCCATCCTCACCTGCCCGCGGTGCATCCTGCCGAACAACAAACGAGGCTCTGGCAAACCGACTGTTGGCGGTAAAACCATCACGATAGAAGGCGTAGCAAAATACCACATACCGATAACGGGCAGCAGCGTCACCGGAGTAAGAAGCTACGCCCTGCGATCGCCAACCCGCCTGCCCAGCGTGGCGATTATGGGTATATCCTCCAACGCGAACAACTGGAGAGGCCTATGTCCAAACTGGACTGCAATAGGTTGATGATGTTATTATTATATAGGTCCATCATTGTCACTAGTTGTGGCGGTTTGTGTAAGATGACATCGCGTATTCGGTCGGTCGGCAAGTCATCCGGCCTCCAAACCGACACAATTTCCGACGCGTGTCCTGGTACGGTCAGCGGCAAAGCCAATGATGTTGCACGTATTCAAAAACAGACCTTACCACGTTGACTTACGATCCTAATGTATTCGTACACTGTAGCTTGTACACACTTGAATAGACGGAGCTCGATGTTCCCACTTCCCGGGTCAGGCAATTTAGTTTTGTATTACTAGGTGACGCTCTGAAAGGGCAGTAATCGCGGAATAACCCCTGTTATGACACATGCCCTCTTGAGTTTGCTTAAACAAATGTAGGAACAGACTTGTCCTTACAAAGGGAAGGTACTTCCGCCGAGCTAGGTGATCGTGATCGGTGACCGCGGTCTGATGGACCATCTTGGTTTGTCGTATACGCGTAGCTTCTCGCTCCGGGGACGCTTCTGCCCGTCATCGGTCTGTTGTATTTAGCTACACCTTCAATAAATACCGCCACCAGTCGGCTACCAGCGCCTCGTTCGTTATTCGGCAGGATGCACCACGGGCAGGTGAGGTTGGCTTGGAGCGAAAAGATGATGGTTCGCTCCCTTACATCCCATAATATGTAAGTTATTGGCATTACACAAATACCTAAAGACGACTAGTTTGGTGCAGTGATAACTAACGCTGGCTCTGATACATTGGTAGTGGATTCCCTGCACAGTGCAAACATTTGTGTCCAAGCTTCGGCTTAGTTTGGGACAGCGCCATCTAGTCACAAACTAAGCCGAAGCTTGTATTATGCGGGTACTAGACAACTGATGGGATGTAAGGGAGCGACCTACCACCTTTTCGCTCCAAGCCATCCTCACCTGCACGTGGTGCATCCTGAAGAACAACAAACGAGGCTCTGGCAAACCGACTGGTGGCGGTATAACCATTACGGTACAAGGCGTAGCTAAATATCACAGGCCGATGACGGGCAGCAGCGTCACCGGAGCAAGAAGCTACGCCCTGCGATCGCCAACCCGCCTGCGTGGCGATTATGGGTATATCCTCCAGATGTTTGCCCTAAGTGGCGAACAACTGGAGAGGCCTATGTCCAGCAGTGGACTGCGAAAGGCTGTTGATGATGAGACAACTGATTAGGTTACTTAAATATTTGTTTTTGTAAATAAAACATTATTATACGACCAATACAAACAGACACGTTCATGGGCACAAATATTTGTACTGTGCGGGCATCGAACCCGCGACCACTGTGTCAGAAGCAGCGTTCACTGTCACTGAACCAAACTGGTCGTCAATAATAAAGCTTACTTATTTCCTAGTCTATCTACATATACCTATGTCCATACAAGTATCATATCTCCTTGAACCTTAGTCTAGTAGGGTCTTACGTATCAGCGCAGCCGCCAGGAGAGGCGAAGTAGCGCAGCAAATATCGTTACAACAACGTTGCACAAATTATTGAACACTTGCTTCGATCCGAGCGGAGTTTTACCGACAAGTGGGCTGTAGGGTTGTATAACTAGCCTAGTTTGACTTTTGAATTTATTTAAAATTTCGTAAGACTTCTTTTTGTTTTCACGGGGAACTTTCTTATTACACACGCTTATAAAGGTGTTAAAATAATTTTATGAGACCAATTTAATTTAAAACATATTTGTTTAGGGTTTTATTTATAGAATTTCTATTAGTTATTGTGAGTGGGAGTATGTGTAAAATGTTCTCTAATCCTTTACAACTAACTTTTAAGTAAGACGAATACACATAGTACCTACGAGTACATACAAACTTTGCTTTAGTTTAAGTGATTCTTTGAGATCTAGTGGCATATTTTGGGTAACTTATTTAATATTATGTATTTTTGGTGGCTTTACCCACGCGTCAAAATCATTGAAATACAATCACATATTTTAATTTATAGCCTATGTATTAAGAGGGATGTGTAAGCGGTCGTTCGGTTAATCGACGTACTGTACCTAGTTTTTAAGTCAATTGTATAGTGTGCAATAAAGAATATCTATCTAAGTAGGTATCTAATGTTAGTGGGATGGGATGGTGGGCAGCCCTAGCAGCAGCTGCCTTTAGCAAGTTTCGAGGATGTTTACCAGTTACTGCGCTTTAGTTTATTAGCGCGATATTGAAGCCGAGCCGAGGGCCTGTCTGGCGCTAACCCACTCTCCGAAGCGCCTCGCACCCGACTAGTTTGCAGGAGCTTCAACGTCATTACGGTAAAGCATTGTCTCTGTTCAGTTCCAGAGTTTGACTGGCTCGATGGCATATATCGGTTTATAACACTTGAATTTCTCGGCTCACATTAATTAGTGCCATATTAGGTAAATAAGAGTCGTGTCTTAACATAACATTCTGCTATTTTTTTTTTATAGTGGCTCGACATAATGGCTTCCCTGCGCCTGATGGAAAGCGAAAGAGAAGTCCAAGTCGCTGTGACAACGGGCAAGTAACTGGTCAGTTACTTGTCAGTTGCCACCGCCATGCCGGCCCAACCCTAACCCCCCACGAGCTCCGGAAACCCTACTCACCGGTAGAAACACGACCCAGAGGTCATTTGACGGCGGTATTCTATATGGTGGAGGTCCTTCCTTCTTATACGAATGTAAATAAGCGGTATCCAGATCAACCCCAATCTGTAATCGAACGCACAGACAGTATGTGCGGTCATAGTAGATAGCGCTAGGGCTGCAGGCGAGGTGCTATAAATTAATACACAGTGTAACGAGGTAAGTTTGCGATCGGAGAGCCGCCCGCTGCAGACGGCGGTAATAAACGGGCCGTTTAGCCTAGCTCCGGTCTAGATTACGCCTTAATACTAAGCCGGGCTGAATGGATGCGTCGCAATGGGGTCGGAAGATTTGTCTAAATGGAGCCGTGGTAGCCTAGTGGTAAGATCGTCGCTTCACACACGTGAGGTCGTCGGTTCGAATACGCGCGGAGCACGTACCTCTGGATTTGTAAAAATCTATGTGCGGAATTATACCACTAGCTTAGCGGTGAAGGAAAACATCGACGAAACCTGCACATCCAGTTTAATTCTGAATGTGTAACCATGATCCAAATTTGTCTGGTTCCCCTTTCTGAGGGTTACGAAGGTCAGATGGCAGTCGCTTCAATGTAATAACCAGACTCGCTAAATCTAGGATCATGGTTAAAGCGGACCCTGGGCCTAGAGGCACAAACCGGGACAACGCTAAAGAGGATGGAAGACATGGGTTAGATAGCTGAGAATTTTTATTTATAGTGGCTCAGCATAGCGGCCTTTCGCGTAATGGAAAGCGAAACAGAAGCCCAAGTCACTGCGGCAAAACCAGTTTCATCTCTTGTCACAGCCATGCGGGTCTGCAGATAGCTTTCGGTATAAACGCCATCGAAAACAATTCATGGGTGTTTCGCTGAACCGACCACCGTACGGTCGTTAGCCATCTGAATAAACACTAAAGGGCAGCGCAGACGACAGACTATCCGTGACGCACTTTTTTGCAATTACCTATATGCAGTAAAGCACACGACGCGCAAAAATCTGTCGCGGATATTTCACAAACTCAACGCACGCGACGCACATCTTCGATCATTCTGTCGGCAGACCTAGACGCTCTTTTAAATAGTCTCAGACGCAGACTCTTATCGCACAAAAAGTGTGCCGTCTGCGATGCACCTTATATCAACTGAGAAGCTGAATTCTCAAGAAGACTATTCCATCTATTGATAGCAAGGTACAATAAAAACAGTCAAACAGCCTTTTAAAATACGCCACCAACCCCTCAACTCTTAAAACTATTTTCCGCCACCGATTGAATACATCTTTGTCCGCCTCTCGACTCCACAAACGTCATTCATTGGACGGCCGCCAAGCCCTTCGAGGCCCAACGGCATAATTAAAATGGCGGCAACAGCTGCAGGCGCCATTTTTAGTTCACTTCACCTTTTTCGGCGCCAATTAACGAGTTTCATTATAATTGGGAGGACGAGGTGCGGATCCGGCGGAGGATTTAATTTTAACAGCGAGTTTCATTACGACTTAGAGTAATCAAGTTATTAAAGCTTTTAATTTTGCATGAGACACGGTTTATCAACGGTTGGTTGAGTAATTTGAATAAGTATAAAACCTTGCCTAGGCCTAATATTTGTTTATTTGTTTTCTATAAATTAATATTGTATTAGGCCTAAAATATTAGGAATAAAGACGGCTCTCATAGCCGTCTTTATTCCTTCGTCGTAAGATTTTTTGTAAAAATGGGGGGAAATGGAATTTGGGTAATATGAATGAAACAAATCCTTGGATGTAGAGTAATAATCTTCAAGGATGCCAGGCAGGTACGCAGGAGATATTAAAGAATAACCCAAGACATGCCACGCTGGGCCACACATCACCATCTAGCCCCAAACTAAGCCAAAGCTTGTACTATAGGTAGGTACTAGACAACTGATAAACTTACTTAAACACTTTTTTAGAGATGTGCCGATTATGTCTTTCGCTGACTAACCGATTAGTCGGTTGTAATAAGACCGACTAGTCGGCTGAGCCAATTACGGTTTCGGGGTTGCCGTAACGCTTCTTTTACAGCTGATTCGCGCGCAATCGCATACGCCGCCTGCGAGCGTGTCGGACGGAACATGATTTGCTTGTGTAATGGCTGAGAGCGGTGTTTTAGTGTAAAAAAAATTTTTTTTTGTGCATAATTAAAGATAATACTTTTATTACTCATTGAAGTGAACAAATAGAATTAAAATTTAATCAAGGTTTTTATTTCATGTAGTTCCCCCGCATGCATATAAGATTGTTCGTTTTAAATAATAAACTTTAATGTCGTTTCTTTGTTTTCAGGTGAGAATCAAATAAAGTGAAAGTGTTTATGTTGAGTGTGTAACTGTGTACTTTGTTATCAAAAATTATTTACCTACTTACAATAAAAAACTTTATTTTCAGAGCATTATTGAGAAATTCATACAACGTAAGAAGCCGGATAGTCGGCGCTCGTTGCCGATTAGTCGCCGACTAATCGGCGGCTACAATAGTGGCCGGATAGTCGGCTTACCGACTAGTCGGGACATCTCTACTTTTTTTGTAAATAAATACATATTATTATACATAGTGAACATTCGGACCAATACAAACAGTTATGTTCATTCACACAAATTAATGTTTGTACTGTGCGGGAATCGAACCCTCGACCATTGAAATAGAGTTCTAATATCTACATCTACATAGAGGTACACTTTGGTTTCCATGCACGAAAGGGGCATCGAAGGTAAACTGAATTTCAGCACGATATTCAATTTCAAACCAACATATGGTGCGAAATTGGCAAGCAGAGACGTAAAAAAACCTATACTACGAAAACTCAGACGTTTAATTTCATATTTTGAAAAGTATAAATGAAAGCTAAATTAAACTTAATTTTGACTAAGAAAGGTGCTTTGTACATAGTTAAATCTTTGTACATAATTAATTTTAAAAATCTGTTTTAGGAGTATTTGCTTTATGAAATAGGTACCTAATTAATGAAAAAAAATATCTAAACCAACAGTCATTACCTACGACTTTGGAAGGTGATGCTCGGACGCTTTCGCCAATCGGGTTTTAGCTATTTCGAATTCGATATCTACAAGACCCGCATTTTCTAATTAAGTTTGAAAATAAAAACGCCAAATCATAATTTCTCAATATATTTATCTTAACAGTTCACTTACATAAAGTAACATCTGTATTTCTCTTACACGTTTCGCTTACACAAGTAATCTTAGTTCACACATCGCTCGCGCACTGACCCGTCTGCGTTCGGCCTACGGTATCTGACGGTTACGCCAAATGTCGGTTTTGTAATCAGCAACATATCTAGCACCATCTTTATGCGATATCGAAGAATATTGCAATGTTCGGTGGGGAAATATTCGTTACTTTCAATAGATAGGGTAACAAATTAAGTAATTCAATTGAATTAATTTAATATTGATGATGATTTATGAGTAAATGATAAAACTGAGGTCTCATTTTAAATAATCCTTATGGCACTTACATCTATATATCATCAATTACTATTAATGTAGGCTTAAAACCAATAACTTTTCCATTGAGTCATGACATACTCATATTTCACTTGTTACAGAGTAATTCAGGCAACAACGAAAAGTAGTATCATAAGATAATTACATTTTCTTCATGCAGAAAGTAGGGCAGATTACCTAAACAATATCTAGGTTAGGTTAAGTTTAGGGGTACGTCATGGACGTTTACCCGACTAAAAAGTTTGATTACTAAACTACTTTGTAAAATTTCCCATCATATCTGACAATAAGGAATATGCATTTTTTTATAGATTTCTGGAATACTTAATACCCAGATACACATATTATATTGAGGGATTGTTAACGTGTTGAGTGCACAGGGCACTACATATAGTGCATAGGCGAGAGTGAACCGGTTTTTGATGGGCGAGCGCGCTACATCGTAGACTATGATATCGCTTACCATCAGGTGAATTGCAGTCAAGCGCAAACCGATATTGTATAAAAAAAATCTATTGTGTCTGCTGTGCTAACAGCCAATGTGTTAGACAATTGTATGTCAACCAATTATGGTATTGTTTTCACTGGACTTTTTTTTTTCGAATAACCATTACACAAAGATTTTTATGCATATTCCCTATTAGCTACATAAATCAAAACCCGACATTTCACGTCACCACCAACCGCTAAGGCCACTGACTAGCTACCTCTAGCCCGCTACAAACACGACAATCACTCATCCTGACTCTGCTTCTTCTTCTTTTTCTTCTTTTCACTCTTGGGCTCCTCTACCTCCTCGGGCTGCGTGACGTCAGCATCCTCCGCCGTCTCAGACTTCTTCTTTTTCTTCTTCTTCTTCTCTGAGCTGACGGCGGATGTGTCGAAGCCGTTGTCCGCTTCAGCGGATTCCTCTTTGACCTCCTTCTTTTTCTTTTTCGGTGTGACCTGTAGAGGAATGGTTTTTATTGAAGCATTTTGAAAAAAATTACATTATATTTAGTCTGTATTTTAGATTATAAAAATATATTGGACACATATTTTTCTTCACAATGTAGAAGTGGGGGACTTTTAGGGTCACTCATGGGCGAAAAAGCACCCACAATAAGAGAGGTAGGGCATAGCGACTCTTCGTTCGAATTGAGCCGCCCGTCTGGGGAAGGACCTCCACCCTATAGAATACCGCAGTCAAATAACCTCAGGGTCGTGCTTCTGCCGGTGAGTAGGGTTTCCAGAGCTCGTAGGGGGTTAGGGTTGGGCCGGCATGGCGGTGGCAACTGACCTGCTACTTGCCCTGCTTCACAGCGACTTGGGCTTCTCTCTCGCTTTCCATCAGGCGTAGGGAAGCCACTATTAATTACATTTTTATGGCAACAGGCCTATTGATATGACTGGCTTGGTGGCTCAATTGGTAGTGAACCCTGCCTTCTGAACCAAGGGTCGTGGGTTAGATTTCCACCCGGGACAAACATTTGTGTGATGAACACTTGTGTTTGTCTGTGTCTGGGTGTTTATATTTTATTTGTGGTACCTTCGTTGTTCTCAACACAAGTGCTTAAGCTACTTACTTTGGATTCAGAGCAATGTATGTGATGTTGTCTGATATTATTTTTTTACGGCAATAGGCATTGCCTACAGGAATAAACCGAACTTACATCATTAGCACCGTCCTCAAGCTTGATCTTCTTGGGTGTGGTCTGTCCCTCGTCGTCCCCGGGCGAGTGCTCGCGCTTGGCGGGCTGCTTGGCCAGCGTGCTGTCCGCGCCCGTGGGGTAGTGGAACACCTCGCTGGGGACGAACGACCGTACAGAACGGGGGACATGGGTAGATAGGTAGAATATTTATTGACACAACATACATACATACAAGTACACAACAAAAAAAAATCATCAGTCTGGACGACAATCACTGCTGGACATAGGCCTCACCCAATTTGGGGGGGTCATTTGGGGGTTAGTCTTAAAGGTAGTCTCAGTCTCCCCATTTGGCAGGTGGTGACTAGAGTAGGTTTTATTTTGTGCCTAGGTAAACTAGTTAAATGATGCTACCTGTTTTCTGATATTCCCTTCTATGACACCCACATGGTGGTGGTCCTACTCTAGATCACTTACTATACATACATACTACATACATACACACACATATAAGTACACTTTAAACAAAAACACTTAATAAGAGACTGCCCCATTTGTCTATTGTGTAAACAATGGAAACAGAAGCAAATTAAGTGACCAATTTTGTGCTTCTGCTAACATTCAAAACTACCTATCTAACCAATGTTCAAAAAGGCAAATGCACAAAATTCAGAAATAATTTTCGACCAAGCATGAACCCAGGGCTCTTAGTTATGCATTAATTAGCACTTGCAATGATGCTATTAAAACTTTTCCATAAAGATTTGCTTGTTAAAAAAAAGTAAAGGTTTAATAGTTGTTTTAATTCGAAAAATGTTTACTAATAACTATTTAAAGTTGTTTACTTTAAATAGGTATAATGTACCTTAATCAGGATAACTCACCTCTTACTGTGGTATTTCTCAAACTTGGCTTTAGCCTTGCCGGTGCCGCTGATTCTCCTCAAGTTGCCTTCCTCCAGCAGCCTCAACCTGTTCTCCAGCTTCACTTTGTGCTCAGCCCCAAGTTCAAACGACACCTCCTCTCCAAACGCATCCACCCTCGTCGCTAAAGCCGCCTTAGCCGCCAACATCCTGGACATCTTACCCTTATTCTTAGCACTACACTGTCCCACAAGCTGCGCGTGGTATATCAAACCATACTTCGGTGTGTCTTTCTTCGTCTTCAACGCACGGAACAGAGCCTTCTCCGCTCCAAAGATCTGTACCGTTGAAGCTGGATGCTTAGCCAAGTTCATCAATGAACCAGCATGAGCTATTAACCTAGCGCCGATGTGTTCGCCGATTAAAACGGTCAAGTTAGGTGCCATTGCCATCATTCTAGCCTTCAAGTAGTCTGTTAAATGTGTCCTATAATCTGTAATAGAAATGATTTCATCACATAGATTCTGTATGTTCATAATATCATCGTCGGATATCTCTGTGCCCATAGATATTTCGGCAGCCTCTTTGACTTTCTCTTCTAAGTCCTCCGGTAAGATGTCCGACAGATCCGTTTTCGATGCATTGTCTCGGGTACCAATCAATTTGACTATTTTCACAAACAAGGTGTTGTCTGTGATAATTTTTCCTAGCTCGGGGAAGTGCCAACCGTACCATTCTCTGCATCTCATAATGTAGTTGTTTAATTCCTTATCTAAATCGTCCAATAGGCACTGAGCTTGAACAATCATTGTGTCAATTTTGTCCGGAGAGAATTTGAGCTTGTATCGGGATAGAGAGTGAGCCAGACCTAGAGCCATAGCAGTCATCTCTTTCTTGGGCAGGCCGGACAGAAGACTGTCCATCTGTGAACGGATACATCTGAGTAGTTCTTGAACGTTAGAGTTTGATACACATTGTAAATCAAACTTTTCTCTGATGGCACTGCCGAGTTTGGCGTCCCCGACCAGCAGTTGGTCCTGAACTTCTTTGCACACATACTTTTTGAGGGCTTTCTTCAGCGGTTTGGATATCTTGCCTTCAATGGCAGCTGTGGTGGCTGCCAATGCCTCAGTGGTGTCCTCGAACTTAACAAAGTTCTTTAGTTTTACCCTGAAAGATTATTACAAGTTAAATATTTTATCAGACTACAACATGTCTCTACATGGTTATTTTATTTATAGTGGGACAGCATAGTTGCCTTTCTACTACATATAAAAACCAAAAGAGCAGTCCAAATCCACTGCAACAATGGATAACTAACCCAAACAATAACTTATCAGTTGGCACAGCTATGCCGGCATGAATGCTTAAAGGATCCCATTTAAAAAGAGTAAGCACTCACCATATTTATTTTAAATGGACGTAGTTATGCTACAACGTTCCAATCCACAAGGTGGCCAAAATCGAGTTTTCATGCTCAAGCTACGTATTTAGGACCGTTCTATCTACTGGTGAAGACACTGACACTCTAACCATAGTAATTACCGAAATAATTAAGCCGTCCATACGATAAAACGTTCCAAAAGACCTAATCATATTCTTAAAAAGTGTCAATTCATTTGGATCGCATTTTTTAATTCGTTTTGGAAAAACAAAATGATCCAGGGAACTTGAAACGTTTAATGAAAATATATATTATGAACATATCTATTTCTATAAAACGTTCCAAGTACTTTTTAATGTTGAAAAGAAATTACAAATGATAAAAATAAACGATCCAAAACGTATTATACTAGTAAGGTCATACATTTATCTAATCATGAAATGATCGATCACTTAACAATAACATTATTAATGTTCAAAAAGTGTTGTGTTGTCAATGTTATATTATGCTCATAGTGCTCTCAGGAAAAATTTACACTATCTTTGATTAAGTATTAGCTGAAATATAGCTATAAATTTATATTTTGCTATTTATAAATAAATAAATATTAACTAAACCCATTTTTGAATACAATACTTAAAAATATACAATGTCTTCTGATGTCTGGAACGTTATCACTAAAATAATATGATCCAAAGAAGAAACTCTTCGCTATATACGGTCAAAAGGAAGGATTTCGTACTGAGGCACCCTGGCCTACAGATGAGAACAATATTCCATATGAGCCCCTGACTCTTGTTCGGCTTAAAATTGAGCAGATTCTCGTTCCCCCATGATAGGACCGAGTCCAGAGTGGTCTCAATTTCACCCACAAGGTTATTCCGGCTTTTTGTGATATTATCCCGAGAGGCTTGTACATTACCCATGTATAAAGCGTCCCCTGTGCTATCACCTGCATAATAATGTATGCTGCGAATATGCAACATGTCATTTATATGCAGAAGAAAATAAGGTAGGGGACAGTACACAGCCTTGTGGCACACCAGCATTCACGGGCTTTGCCTCAGAGCAGGAACCGTCGACAACAACACTGATGCTTCGCTCCGCAAGAAAACTGGCAAGCCACCCACACAACCTCTCAGGAAGCCCATATGAAGAAAGTTTCGCTAAAAGCTCTTTGTGCCAAACACGATCAAACGCCTTTGCTATATCCAAACTAATAGCCAAAGCCTAACCCTTGCTCTCAACCGCATCCGCCCAGCGGTGTGTGAGGTATACGAGTAGGTCACCAGCCGTTCGAAAACCGTATTGGCGATCAGAGATCAGCTGGTGTTCCTCCAAGTATCCAAGGAGTTGGCGATTTATTATTGTCTCCATTAATTTAGAGAGCAATGAGGTAATTGGTCTGTTGTGGGAAGGGTCCAATTGGTCTCCCTTTTTGGGAATCGGATGGACAAGCGCAGACTTCCAGGATTTAGGGACAATACCATTAGAATAGGAAAGCCGAAAAAGACGCGTGAGAACTGGTGCTAACTCAGGGGCACAGATTTTTAGTACTATTGGTGGGATGCCGTCAAGCCCACTCAACTTATTGATGCCAAGGGAGAAAAGCAGTCTACGAACATTGTCCTGCAGAAAACGAATGTTGATGGATGGTAGGGGGTAATTCTCCCCGGTTATCAAGAATTCAGTTAGATGCAAATAGAAAGCCCAAGAGGTCTGCTTTCTCCTTTGCGGTATGGGCAAGCGTGTCATCAGCAGTACAAAGTGGTGGAAAAGACGACTTGCAGAAATTTCCCAACACGGCCTTGGCAAGAGACCAAAAAACTCTAGTCCCAAAAGGAAGTCTAGTGAGTCTCCCACCAATTATCCGGATATAGCTGGAATTTGCAGCAGCTATCATCCTTTTGTAAGACCTGGTGGCAATATTGTAGGTCTTAAAAAGACTGTAAAAGGAGAGGTTTCGATTATTAATAGATCTAATCTTATACAGCTGTTGCCTAAAGGAAAACCTATTGCTCCAGCTAAATTGGCTAATTTACGATCTTTTTATAAATCCATTCACATTTAAATAATTTTGTTTTACTGTCTAATATTTATTTTAGATAATATATATATAAATTACTTAAATATAGTAATTTTCACATTTTGGAACGTTTTCACAAATTAATTTAAAAGCCACCTTCATATAAAATGCCTTTTTGTAAAAACGTTCCAAGTACAATTTTTTTTAAATTTGTATGAGTAATATTATTTTTTTGCAATGAAAGGTATATGAAAAAATAATATTTAATTTAGTTAGTTAGTTAGTTTAGACGGGCCAGTTTCCGCAACCAGGCGTCTGAGCGCCCATTTTGCGTGTGGGTGGGCCGATGTAACTTAACATTCTAAAATGGTTTTCATTCCCGCCACCCCAGCTCATCCAAGAACCTCAGCAGGCCATTCAACCTGGTGAAGATGTCTTGGAGAGTGCCGGGCTGGCCAAGATGTTTCAGCCGGAATGCTGCCAGTTCGGGGCATTCCAGCAGAATATGTGCGGCTGTTTCCTCCGTCTCTAGGCAAGCTCTGCACAAGGGGCTGTCTGTGATGCCTAGGTTTTGGAGGTGTTTGTTATATGGCCCGTGGCCTGTCATGGCCGCCACGATCTGCCTTAGTTGGGCTCTACTTAGGTTAAGTAATCGTTTAGTTAGTTTTGGGTTGATGGCCGGTAGGGCCATTTTTGTTTGACGGCAGTCTGCCTCACCGATCCAAAGTTGTTCATGGATGGCTTTTGTTCTGGCCCGGATCTGTGTTTTAATCCAGTTCTTTGGGAGTGGCACTAAAGGTTCCGGACCTTGTATTATTGTTTCGGAACCCTTCCTTGCCAGTTCATCCGCCTTATCGTTACCGCATGAGTTGCTATGTCCCTTGATCCACTGCAGGGTGACATTGTTATGCTCGCATAGTTCCGTCAAGGTGTTATGACAATCCAGCACTAATTTAGAGTTGCAAGCGTGACTCTGTAGTGCTTGGAGAACTGATTTGCTATCCGATAGGATGCGTATGTTCTGGTCTTTGATTCCCCTTTGGGTCGCCGTGCCTGCGGCCGTGGTGATGCCGAGGCATTCGGCTTGGAAAACAGTGTTGTGTTTGCCCAAGGGTTTGGATATGTTCATATTTAGGTCGTAAGAGAACACTCCGCATCCTGTGCCTGTACTGGTTTTGGATCCGTCAGTGAAGATGCGGAGGTCACTCATATTTAGACCTTCTTTGCCATCGTCTTGTAGTTCTATTCTGTACTTTTTGTGAAAGATGTGTTTAGACATCATGTTGTCGTTCGGTGCGTCGGCTAGTGGGATGTCCGCACCTACTTTTTGCAGAATGTTAGTGTGCTCCGTTATGGAGGGGCTCAGCAGTCCAAGTTCTTTTAGTCTGTATGCCGTTTGGGCCGCTTCTTGTTGGATGAAGAGGTGCAGCGGTATGAGATCAATAATTGCCTCTAGGGCCGCGGTAGGGGTTGTTCTCATGCAGCCTGTCACCGCCATGCAAATTGTTCTTTGCCAGCTCTGTAGTTTTTGTTGTGTGGTGGTAAGTTTGGTTCTTTTCCACCACACAAGTGAGCCGTATGTTATCATTGGTCTTATTACCGCAGTAAAAAGCCATAATGTTAGCTTGGGGTTAAGTCCCCAGCTGTTGCCTAGCATTCTTCTGCATTGCCAGAAGGTTATGCTGGCTTTGTTCAGCTTGTTTTCCAAGTGTTTGGCCCAGTTCAACTTCCTGTCCAGAAGCTGGCCTAGGTATTTCACTTCGCTGCTCAATTGCAGGGTAGTGTTGAAGAGTTTCGGTAGGTTGTAGTTACCTAGTTGTTTCTTATTTGTGAACATAACTAATTCGGTCTTAGCTGGGTTCACATTTAGTTTGTATGCTTGGCACCATCTCTCTACAGTAATGAGTGCGCTGCGCATCAGTTCGCAAGCTATTCCAGCGGTTTTGCTCTGTATGAGTATGGCCAGGTCGTCGGCGTAGCCTACTGTGAAATAGCTGTTCTGGTTTAAGGTAGTTATCAGTTCGTTGGCCACCAGGTTCCATAGTAGTGGTGAAAGGACCCCACCCTGAGGGCATCCTTTGGTTACTAGGGCGCCTTGGTCCTTGTCGGGTCCTATTCTTACCACTTAATATTTAATATTTAATTATTTAGTATAGATGATACACACTACTCGGTTCTACGCGCTACCATAAAAAAGCGTACCACAAAAACACAAAAACGCAATTTTCTCAGTTCGATCTGCGTGTGGATTGGAACGTTGTAGCATAACTACGTCCAAATATGAAATGACTTCATAAGATGAGACAATAACATACTTCTGATTCCATTACTTTGAGATAATTTAAATTAATTAATTTCCTCAATTTGAAGTAATTTAGTGTAAACGAATACATTGTAACAAAAATAGTATGAAGACAAGACTTACACAGAGGATGCACCTTCAGGAGAATTAAACTCTTGATACAAATCATCAATTTGCGATAATTTAGACTCGTCCAGCAACTGTGTACAAATATTTATGAATTAACAATTGCTCAAGTCACATGCTATTATAAAAAAGAGAAACCCGAGTTGTTTGTAAAATTTGTTGTAATAATTTTAGTGTTTGTGGTAAGTAAAGAAAATAAATTACAGAAAATATACCGTACAGTAATACATATAATGATAGGTAATGTGGTATTATTCAATGCACACCTTTTAATTCCTTCGTACAACGAAAACACGTTTATTCAATAATGTAAACAATTCATGACAATTACGTATCTAAACAATGACCTACTCGCAGGTTATGAAATTTAAGTACTAGATTTCTATTTAGTTGCGGTTTTAACAGAAGAAATAACGTAATTTCATAGAATTTAATAAAAAATAAGCACACAAACATGGTGACGAGAGGTTAGAATCGGCACGTGTTGACGCTCACCTTGAATATCGCGTAGCCCGCCGGCGTCTCGAATAAAACCAACATGTTTAAAACTTACAAACCACTTAGCACTCACAAGTTTTATCCACTATTTATACAAATTTCCTAAAAATTTGTTTTAACAAAAATACACGCAACGCTACCGCATCGCGGGAGACAGAAAACTTGACACTGACAGATAATGTTGCCATGATACAAAAAGTATTTTCTACTTGTTTTAAAAATCTACCAAAATTACTCCAGCGTATTTTTGTATGATTATTTATTACTAAAGATAAAAGTAAAACATCCTAGAATATGAAATACATAACTTATAAAATGCAATAAAAAAAGCTACACTAATATAAAAAAATACACATTGGTTTGACGTGGAATTTTGATATTTTTGTTTTACGCTAACGTCCTGTCTTGTCACCAACACGTGAATGAACATTCTTGTTGATCTGTATTTATGTCATATTCTCCAAAACTCTACTTTTTAAATAGCAATTCTTTGTAAAATATTAGTCATTTCATTTCATGTTAATTTTGTTTAATACAACAAAATTTTATGATTAAAGTTAATTTTTTTTTTTTTAATAAATTCGTTCCTAATGGATTATTAAAGTTAATTACATACTAACGAAATTATTATTGTTCAAACGCCATAAAGTTTATGATTAAAATTAGTATTATTCACTTAAGTTCTAAAGCTACGCAATAGATGGCGCTGTGCGTCAGTTAAACCGCGCGATCGTTGCGATCCGCCGGCCCATCATATATAGCTCGAGTGGCCGTGTTGTATTATCCTGCGAATACAGTTAGTATAAGAAGTTTCTGTTGGTGTTTCATTGTTCGACCTGAACTAGCGAGTGTTCATGGTCCTTCGAGCCGGATTACCGGTGAATAACGGTGATTTTGCTGGTGAAGTCGCACCTGGAGGCAGAGTATCGCTGCCTAAGGCGAGTGAAGTGACGTCACATCCATTGAGGTGACGACCCTTGATAACATCAGGAAGACCAACGGGTGACGTAGACGCCGTTATCTGTGACGCCGAAGTGATGGTAAAGTGCAGTGTTGTGCCGTGAGTACTTTGAAATTCATAATAGCAAATTTGAACTCTATTGCAAAGAAGAAATTAACTTTAACTGATAGCTTAGATTGGGACTTAGAATATTTGAAGAAAAAGTGGATTGACGGGGAACCTATGCCCGAAATTTTATAAGTGTCATAAAGTTCAAAAACTTAGAATATTTTCGTCGAATTTTGTATGCAGCCAGGACTTAGAAAATTTTCGGTGAATTTTGTATGAGGACTGGACTTAGAATATTTTCGTCGATTTTTTGTATGAAGCCTGGACTTAATTTTGTTGAATTTTTGTATGCAGCCGGGACTTAGGAAAATTTCGTCGATTTTTGTATGAAGCCTGGACTTAGAAAAATTTTGTTGATTTTTGTATGCAACCGGGACTTTGAAAATTTTTGTCGATTTTTGTAACTTAGAATTTTTTGTGAACTTTATATGGAACTTGAACTTTGAAAATTTTCACGTGATTTTGTGTGAAGTTGCAACTAACGAGAATTTTCGTTGGATTCTTATATGGAATTGGCACTTGTTATTCTTTCTTGAAATTTTTATTTCCTGTTTATATTTATTAAGTTTTTAGTATTGGTTATCGGTAAAGATGGAGAAGTATTTCCTAACTCAAGAAGATATTTATACTCAAATCTGTAAAGCTCAGACAAATTATAAGAAATGTGCAAAGGTTAAACTCACAAAGTCATATTTGATAACCCGATTAGAAACATTAGAGGAATATTGGTCGTCATTTAGATCAATTCATCAGAAGATTATTGAAAGCGCTTCGTCTGATATTCGTACAAGTAGTCGTTACTTTAGAGATGATTTGTTCTGCGTTACTGAGGAATTGTACACTGACTACAAGTCAGATATAAAGAATGTATTAGAAGCAATAAGTATTAAGGAAAGTAAATCTATGAATGTAGATAATGATGATAAGGCGTCAAAGGTTGATCGTGCTTGTAGTGTAAAACTTCCGAAAATTGCAATACCGATTTTTTCGGGTAAGTACAGTGAATGGACGACGTTTTATGATCTTTTTGATTCGTTAATTCATAAAAATACGTCGTTAGACGATGTACAAAAACTTCACTACTTAAAAAGTCATCTTAGTGGAGAGGCAGATCAACTTCTGAGGCATATTCCTATTACAAACGATAATTATAAGCAGTGTTGGAATCAACTTATAGGTCGTTACAGTAATAAACGTTATCTTGCTAATTGTATTATGAACAGATTTATGAGCTTAAAACAGATTACATCCGAATCGTCTGGTGCTCTGAGAGATTTTTTGGATACTACTAATGAAACATTAAATGGGTTAGAAAATCTAGGTGTCAAAACGGAAAATTGGGATTTTATGATAATTTACATTTTAAGTCATAAGTTGGACGAGGAATCACGAAAGCAGTGGGAAGCAGAAATCAGCAAGGAAAATGATTTACCCACTTTAGTTCAATTTAAAGAATTTTTAGAGCATCGGTTTAGAGCGCTAGAGTTTTTGGATACAAAATCTGTAAAAAATGTACGTCACGTCAATGCAACTCCAACGACTAATAAAAAGTCGTTTCATGTAAATGTCACACCATGTAGTTACTGCACTGCAACAGAGAACCATAAATTGGGAAATTGCAAAAAGTTTGCCAAGGACGATGTCCAAACAAGACGTAGTTTTGTCCAAGCCAGGAATCTCTGTTTTAATTGTTTAGGGCAAAATCACTCGGCCATTCAATGTCGTTATTCAGCTCGGTGTAGAATCTGTAATAAACGGCATCATTCTTTATTACATTTGAAATACAGTCCACAACAAACAATCGACAATGTAAAGTTACCAACGGAAAGGGCTGTCACACAAACAGCATCCACGCAGGATCATTCAAGCACTCTTGTGACCACTTCATGTTTTGGTAATATTCAATCACAAGTTCTTTTGGCAACGGCACTGGTGAAAGTCCAATCAAGGTCAGGCCACGATATTACGCTCCGGTGTTTAGTAGATCAAGGTTCACAGGCTTCGTTCTTGACGGAGTCTGCAGTCCAAGTTCTTGGACTGAAGAAGTATGTATGCAAAAGTTATATATCAGGTCTTGGAAGTGATAAAGAAATGAAGTCCAAATATGTCGTGTATTTGACAATACAATCACTTCATGATCCCAATCATGTTTTCAATGTCAAGGCTCACGTCCTTGCAAAATTAACAGACTTTTTACCAGAAGCCAAGATTAATATTCAACCGTTGTCACAATTTCCAGATTTAAAGTTAGCAGACCCCAAATACTATATCCCAAATAAAATCGACATTTTATTGGGGGCGGAAGTCTATGGGCAAATAATATTGGAAGGTCTAATCAAGGATTCAGTCGGGTCAATGGTGGCTCAAGATACGAAGTTAGGCTGGATTCTATCTGGAAAAATACAAGGAAAGAATGTCAAAGTCATCAATGATACATCATTGGTTAGCATGCATGTTCAGATTTCGGAAGATGAACTGCTTCGAAAGTTCTGGGAAATTGAAGCAGAGCCTTATAGTACAAAGCGTCTACTGACTGACGAAGAAAAGAAATGCGAAGAAATGTACACTAATACTACCAAACGAGATTCGTCAGGGCGTTATATTATCAAGCTTCCGTTTCGTAAACAGCCAACATGTCAGCTAGGAAATTCTCGATGGATAGCTGCAAAAAGGTTGAACATGTTGGAACGAAAATTATCCAAAACCCCAGAGTTAAAGATAAAATACAGTGAAGTCATTCATGAATACTTGAATCTTGGTCATATGGAGTATGTACCTCTGGAAGATATAAATAAAAAAGATGTTGTGTACTTACCCCATCATGCCGTGGTCCGAGAGGACAAAATTACAACCAGGGTTCGTGTTGTGTTTGATGCGTCTTGTCAGGGAACGAATGGAGTCTCGCTGAATCAGGATCTGATGATTGGCCCTCAATTGCAGGATGACCTACGACATATTATAATGCGTTGGCGTCGGCATCCGATTTGTTTCGTGGCAGATATTGTCAAAATGTATAGGCAGGTGATGGTGACTCCTGAAGATGTTGATTTCCAGCGTCTACTATGGCGAGATGATCCTGAATCTGAAATTCAACATTTAAGATTGAAGACAGTCACATTTGGTACTGCGCCGGCTCCTTTCTTGGCTGTTCGCACTCTGCAGCAAGTCGCTCGCGATGAAGGTGAAGGTCGTCCAGAAGCATCTGAAATAATTTTGAAAGATTTTTACATGGATGACCTCATGAGTGGCTGTGAGACAGTGGAGGAAGGAAAAAAGTTATGCAAGGAGATAACTGAGATTCTAGGCAAAGGAGGCTTTGAGTTACAGAAATGGTCTACAAACAAAGAAGAGATGCTGAAGGAAGAAACAAAGGATAGGGAACTAAAGGTAGAAAATCTAGAATTGAAATTAGATACAGTTATCAAAATACTCGGACTTACCTGGAACCGCAGCACTGATGTCTTCGAATACGTAGTCACGTTGACCCCAATCGCCTTACCTGTAACAAAAAGGAAGGTAGTTTCTGATGTGGCTAGATTATTTGACCCGATGGGGTGGCTGGCACCGGTGATCATTAAAGCAAAAATACTGATTCAAGCAATATGGCTGTCAGGAATTAGTTGGGATGAAGAGTTACCTTCACAATTGCTTGAAGATTGGGCTGATTATCGCAGCCAATTACCTAATCTCAAGAACTTTAGAATTCCAAGGTGGATGGGTACCAGGAAAAATGATCAAGTTATGGAGATTCATGGATTTTGTGACGCTTCAAACGATGCGTATGCAGCAGTCGTATATGTTCGTGTTGTGGATGAGGAAGGTCATGTCAAGGTCCATTTATTGACGTCCAAAACCAGAGTCTCGCCCATAAAACAGATATCCACCCCCAGATTGGAATTATGCGGTGCTCTCTTGCTCGCCAAGTTATTGCGGGAAGTAGGTGATGTTTTGAAGATCCCCAAGGAGAACATCCATGCATGGACTGATTCGTCAGTCGTATTAGCTTGGTTGAGTGATCATCCAAATAAATGGAAAACATTTATAGCTAACAGGACCTCGGAGATTCTGACCGTACTCGAACGCAAACAATGGTCACATGTTTCGACCAAATGCAACCCTGCTGATTGTGCATCCAGAGGAATGAAACCCTCAGAATTTATTAATTTTGAGTTGTGGACGAAAGGTCCAAATTGGCTAGGAGAAGAGACAATCAACTATGAAAGGAAAGGTTTTGAGACAAAGGAAGAAGAAAGGAAGACTGGTAAAGCATGTCACCTGGTTACCGAGGAAGGAAGTGATCTGTGGAAGAAATATTCTACATTGAGTCGACAAGTGCGAGTTATAGCGTGGATAAAGAGATTTATGAAGCGATGCAAGAATCCTAAGCAACATCTACCGTCATATTTAACAAGCAAGGAGTTAGCGGAAGCATTAGATGTTTGTATTAAGCATTGGCAATCACAGGAATTTGGGGAAGAAATAAAGCAAATTAAAAAAGGAGAAAAAATATATAAAAGAAGTAAGCTTACCTGTTTGACTCCATTCCTGGACGAGCATGATGTCTTGAGAGTTGGAGGTCGCTTGAACAATGCAGCTATTGAAGAAAGTAGAAAACATCCCATTATCATACCGGCCAAATCACATTTCGCTTACCTATTGATTAAAGATGCTCACTATAAGACATTGCATGGAGGTCCGCAACTGATGGTAACTCATTTGCGGTCTCGTTACTGGATTTTAGATGTGAAGAACCAAGCTAAATTGTTCTGCAGAAAATGTGTGATTTGCATTCGTCATGCGTCGCGCACAACAGAGCAATTGATGGGGCAGCTTCCTACGTCAAGAGTTACGCCTGGTAGGCCGTTTCGTCAGAGCGGCGTCGATTACGCTGGCCCTATCAGTATACGCACATCTAAAGGACGAGGTCATCATGCCTACAAAGGCTATATTTGTCTTTTTATTTGTATGGCTACCAGAGCTATACATTTGGAATTGGTGAGTGATTTGACATCTCAGGGTTTCCTCGCAGCCTTCAAACGGTTTGTCGCTCGTAGGGGGCATTGTTCCGATTTGTTTAGTGACAACGGAACTAATTTTGTTGGCGCTGCGCGGGAGCTGAAGCAGTTGTTGGCCGTAGAGAGATCCCAAGTTGCTGTAGAAATCGCTGATTGGCTTGAAAACAACGGTACTACATGGCATTTCATACCACCTCAAGCTCCCAATTTTGGGGGACTGTGGGAGGCTGGCGTAAAGTCAGCCAAACACCACCTGAAGCGCGTTATAGGTGAATCGACGTTGACATTCGAGGAGATGTACACAGTTTTATCTCAAATAGAGGCTTGTCTGAACTCCAGGCCCCTTATTAACCTAAGCAATGATGATGCTAATGACACTGTGACTCCTCTTACGCCGGGCCACTTTTTGATCGGAGAACCTCCAGTGCTGGTGCCAGAAGTAAACTATGAGAGTTCATCAGTGAATAGTTTAAAGCGTTGGCAGTATACGCAACGCATGGTGCAGGAGTTTTGGCGCAAGTGGTCACAAGAGTATTTGTCGCAGTTCCTGACACGATACAGATGGACTCATTATATTCCAGAACCAAAGGTGGGAGACGTAGTGTTGGTGAAGGAAGATAATTTACCTCCTTCACGATGGTTATATGGCATTATAACTCAGAAGCATCCTGGGTTGGACAATGTTACGCGAGTGGTTACTCTGAAGTGCAAGGGAGTATTGATAAAAAGACCTGTGTCGAAATTATGTGTGTTGCCAACCACAGATTAAGTTATTTTTCCTATTATGCATGTTGTCTAATGTTCATATGGTTATGTTAAGATTTTCACCATTGTCAACTATTTTGTAAGTTAATGCAAGTATAAATTCATTTTAAGCACTATTATGTATATTTCATGTAGTCGTTTTTGTTTTTTTTTAATGAACAGCCCCTGGTCTGTTCATAGTGGGCGGAATGTTCAAACGCCATAAAGTTTATGATTAAAATTAGTATTATTCACTTAAGTTCTAAAGCTACGCAATAGATGGCGCTGTGCGTCAGTTAAACCGCGCGATCGTTGCGATCCGCCGGCCCATCATATATAGCTCGAGTGGCCGTGTTGTATTATCCTGCGAATACAGTTAGTATAAGAAGTTTCTGTTGGTGTTTCATTGTTCGACCTGAACTAGCGAGTGTTCAATTATATTTCTTTTTTTTTCAAGGAGACCAAGTAGGTACAAATTCAAGTCATCCTACCAATTCAATAGGAATAACTATTTTCATCTCTTTAGATGTTCTGTTATCTTAAGTCCAGTAAAGAGTCCATGACGTTGCTAAAGTATCGACCTATAACGATGTAAATGTTTATTATTGAGCTAATCCAAAGGTTATTATTATTATTATTATTATTATTTTATAATGACGACTAACTAGTCTAACTAGTATTTGCGCAAATCGAACTCGATTTAATAATAATAGTGAAGGCTGCCTTTGAGACAGTGGCGGTGGGTTCAAGCCCTGCACAGTACAAACATTTGTGTGCATTAAAATATGTCTGTTTATTTGATCCACATCAAAATAGGTCTAACAAACACCCACGTGTTTGTTAGACCTATTTTAATAACATAAAGAAGAGTATCTACCTATCCATTAATTTTGTCTTATCTAGTTCCCATAGTTCGAGCTTTGGCTTGAGGGGCTATTAGGTATGGTTCTGGCTAATCAATGACAAAAATTTATACATTTAAACTATGTATCTACCTACCATTTACATAAGTACATATTTCAATTTTTTTACCATAAAACATAGAATTCAAAATTACTTTCTGTAAATCTAACTTCAATAGTTAAATAATGTCGACTGTTTCAATAACATCTGGAGGAAAATAATTTATGAACTCAAACGCAGAAGTCTGAACGAAAGTGGATGGATTATTCAATAACATTTCAAGTAGGCAATCATAGATGGAAAGCAAAGCACGTAAACTTATTACGCGTTTCGCAAACGAGTAAAGTATGAATAAATATTTGCGCAAATGGATTTTTATTCTGCCGTTGGCGCTATTCGGATTCGAGAATTCAATAATTCTGCATAAAGCCATGCATCCACTCGCGGGCGGTGAATGATTGAGCGAATGAACGATTGAATGGATTCCATCGAGCGGAGCGGTGAGCGAACGACAACGACCGGCTGCGTTACTCGGACGGGTAAGAACGTGATTATTTTGTATATTGGATGTTCGCATTTAAATTGTACGATTTGTTATTTCAACATGTTTTAGATTTTCTCGGTGGGAACTGATTCGTTATGGGCTCGACGGAGATGTGAGTGGTTAATAACGTTAGACTGGTGTTTTCAAATAATTTTACTTACATTTTATATCGGGTTTAGTTGTTGAATATGATTTTGAGCTTTCGCAATCAATTACAATTACAACTTTTATTTACTGGACTCGTACGCGACCTTTAAGTAATACGTGACCTACCTATAAATATATTTACAGGATTTGATTCTGTCGCAACGATGCTATTTAAAGAGACCCGTGTTTTATGCAGATATCATTAAGGTAAGAAACGAGCCCTGGGTAGACTTGGCTCTATCTAAAAACACAAAAATGTAATATAGATCTACAAATCATATAGGTAGGTAAGGTTATGTTAGTGATACCGTGTGGGTAGAGCGTGAGGCCGCAGCAGACGCGCCCGCTCTACGCCGCCCCCGGCCTGGGCGTCGCCGGAGGGCATACAATGCATCGTATGCCCTCTGAGCCTCTTCTCCGTGCTCCGAGTGGTAAGCGCGGGGGCGCGAACCACTCAATGGGGCGTGACGGTGTGGTGGGTGCAGCCACACCGTTACACGAGGTCCGCCCGGGGCGCACTCAAACGCTCCCCGGAAGCCGGGGGTAGGGGTATTTGCCCTCCCCGGACCAGAAGTGCCGGCCGCTTATCATCTGCGGCTGGCCAGGGCAGGCAGGGATGTGGCCGTATGCTTCGGCGCTACCCGTATCCCTGCTTTTTGCTGCCCACTGGCGACACAGGGGGGTTTAGTGGGTATACCCTCTCATTTTGGGAGGTGTGAGTCCCACACACCATGCCGACTCGCCCCGGAAGCGGCATGAAGGTGCCTAATGCATTCCCCCTAAAAAAAAAAGTGATACCGTGTGGGTATTTATTTTTAAATAAATAGGTATCTACTTGTTTTTAACATTTTGTGAAGAAGTAAGCCATGAATCTCTGCTTGACATAAATTGGGTCGGCCCACAACTTGGATTCCCTTCGGACCCGCCCGCGTTACTCACCTCCAACTATGTATTAGCGCCTAAGCGCTGACTTAACGGTCCCAAGTACGCATCCTGGGAGTGATTATCACAGATTGATTTGTTTCAAGCGTTAAAACATCTGCAAAGTGCTTCTGGTAGTACCTATTTTATCTCAAGTTTCTTGCAATCTTACCTCCTAATAGTATAAATGCGAATGTAGGTACGTGCCTGGGTTTGAGTACCAAGTATACATTTGTGCACTTTGATATCTTTTATAATTCGGTTAATTTCCTTAGATAGGTATTGGCCGAAGAGTGCCGAAATTCGTCGCTCGAAGTCGCTTTTCGTGTCCGTCCCTATGTAAATTATGCATAGATTTTTAACAATACATAACGGATTTTATGCGGCTTTTTTAGGGTTCCGTAGCCAAAATGGCAAAAACGGGACCCTTATAGATTCGTCATGTCTGTCTGTCTGTCCGTCCGTATGTCACAGCCAGTTTATTCCGAAGCTATAAGAGCTACGTTATTTAAATTTGGTACGTAGATGTATTCTGTTAACCGCTATAAGATTTTAAAGTAAAATCAGAAAAAAATCCAAAATTTTTGGGGTTCCCCATACATGGAACTGAAACTCAAAATTTTTTTTTTATCAAACCCATACGTGTGGGGTATCCCCCCCCCGTAACTTCTAAAATATGGGCACTATAAAACTGAAAAAAATATATGATTCGTATTACTATGTAAACTACTAACGAAATTAGTTTTAATGAAATCTAGACAGTAGTTTTTTTTTAAACATCATAAATCAAATTACCTAATTTTTTTCATTCAATCAGTGGTACGGAACCCTATGTACGCGAGTCCTACTCGCACTTGGCCGGTTTTTTTAAATAATGAGCGATTCAAGAGAAAGGTTTACATTCAATACTGGCTGCTTATTTAAAACAACATTAAATAAGCAGTAACCAGATAAATTCACATGTAGGTACTTAACCGATAAAACTATACGTGGTACCTATGTTCCCGCTTATCCCAAGCTATTAGGGCCGCGCGGATCTAACGCGGCCGACAGGGGTCGCTCAGGGAGCGATTAGCGGGCATCAACTGCTGTCCCAGTGTACACGGGAATAGTAGGTATTGAATGGCTTTTTATTTTACTGACCTCGATTTATCGAAAAGAGGAGGTTCTTTTTCATGTTACTTTATGTAAGACGTAAGGCGAGATCGAACAAAGTTGATAACAATTGGAAAAGTCTATATCCAGCATTGTAAAAGGCTGATGATGATGATTATGATGACACAAGCATGCATAATGCGTGTACAGAAAGTTTATTTCACAAATCTCATCGGAAAGATCTCTCTCGGAAACGGAGACACGTTCATTCATTTTTGACATTAGTATAGTATAATTTATGACAAGTTTGAATCCGGGTCGAACCTAACGACAGATAATTTTTATGAGCAGCAGCATAACATTGGCAACTGCTAGGTGATTTAGTAACTTGTCCATTGCCGCAGTGACTTGGGCTTGTCTATCATTTGGTCACAAGCCACACCCACGTTGTAGTACTACAAATAAACTAATTTACTATTCCCATTTGTACTGCGTCCCGATGTATCTGTATATTTGAGCCCGGTTTGATTTTGGCTCGGTTCGTTAGCCTAATTCACGTACGAAATTAGCATGGCCGTATTATCCGGCAACTAGCGCTATTTGTACAGAGTTAGAATGAATTTAAATTGCCTGCAATTTGATGTATTAGTGTTCATGATAGCCGACGGCATGGTTATTGCTGATGGGCAATTTGATAAGTCTGCGCTGCGCTAATACTGGTAATGGGAATGAGGTAATTGCTTGTAATGTATTCACTTGATTTGTTTGAGCTTAATTATATTGCTTACTTTACCATGCAGCATAATACCTCCAAGAGGCTAGTCGACAAATTTCTAAAAAGACATTCCTGCATCTTCTCTGACTGGCTCAATTAAATTGGTAGCGACCTCTGCCTTCTGAGCCAAGGGTCGTGGATTCGATTCCCACGCATCACAAACATTTGTGTGCATGAACATGTCTGTTTGTATTGGTTTGGGTGTTTTCTATGTATAATAGGTATGTATTTATTTTCAAAAAAAGATGTATCTAAGTAAATCAGTGGTCTAGTACCCATAGTACAAGCATCGGCTTATTTCGGGGCTAGATAGCGCTGTGTGGCCCAGCGTGGCATGTCTTGGGTTATTTATTTATTTCATCCTCTGATGCTAGAAATTATGGTTATTTACACATTAATACGAGTATAAGTAGGCACCTAAAATGCTTTAGTTCCTTTAGTACTACAGGAAGCCACAGACGAAAAGTAACTACGTCACGGGCGCCATCAAAAGCGTCTTGTTCACGTGTCACGCGAGCAGCAAACACAAATGAAGAGCGCACCGAACCGACAAGTACAGTTTTATTGAGGCCATTCCGCGCGACTGCCGCCGTAAATCTAATGGGTGTACAAGTACAACCTAACAAATTGTGGTAACGACACGTTATTTATCGCCGCCACACCCCGTCAGGTGCTCCCTGAGGATTCTTGGACGTGTAGGAAGATTTTTTGTTATTAGGACAACTTAATTACAGTTACCTGCTGTGATAATCTGCTGCATGCGAAATTCCATAAGCGCAAAAATATAGGATAGGTTGGTACGAAAGTCAAACACATTTTGCAAAAAATATAATTAAGTATTGAAAGAAAGAAAGAAAAGACGTTTACAGTGACTCACATAGAACAATACAATAAAATTGTATTGCATACCGATTTGAAACTATAAGTGATAAAGACTGCCTAAATTTTACAATAAATGTGTACTACGCCTAGTTTTAATGTCAATGGCCTAATGTGCTTTTACTTTAAGTATAAACGAGTATATATATATTTTTCGTAGTAACGAATATATAATATATTTATCTCATAATCAGCCTGTCACAGTCCCTAGCTGGAGAGAGGCCTCTCCGTATTCGCCATTTTGATCAATCTTGGGCCTCTCTCATCCAGCACTTGCAACTGTACAAAAGGCAAGCTTAACGCTAAAAGCATTTTCTGCTAGTCTGTGTGCGGTTGTGTCACTGTGTTTGTATTATGTGTGTCGTTCTCTCTCCTTGTTTGTGCATATTGTAAAAATTATAAATGTATAATCCAGTAGGTATTCTGATAGATGGTTCTATACATCAAGCTATCAAGAGTTTTCTCCTCCCTAGCACATTACCTTTAAATGTAGCGTGAAAAAGCATCTTGCGGGCCAGCATGGCGGTGGCAAATGACTAAGGCTATTTGTTCGTTGTCACCACGACTTATGCTTCCTTTTTAACCGACTTCGAAAAAAGGAGGAGGTTCTCAATTCGTCCGTATGTATAATATTTTTTTTTTTTTTTTTTTTTTTTATGTTTGTTCACCGATATTTCCGTCAATTATGGATGGATTTCAAAAATTTTTCGACAGTTTGACAGAGGACACCTCCGAGGTGGTCCCATTATCACCAAGTCAGGATCTGATGATGGAATCCTGGAGAAATTGAGGGCAACAACCGAAAATTGTATGCTCATATGGTGTTTTTGTTACGTAATCATATTTTACTCAGGTATATGCTTCCGGGCGTCAACATCTGGTGCTGATGATGAAGCCACAGAACTCCTTAACGGTTAGGAGTTAGGGGACAGTACTGACATTGGTCGTCATTAAACTAGGTAGTAGTATGTACTTATGCAGGGCTAATAGGGCAGGTGATTTGGTAAGTGATATGCTTGATTCTAGATCGCAAAGTCTTCACTTGACTTAAAGCAAAATTTTTCATCCCTAAGTAAAACTCTTAAGGACATTAATTAGCCTTTACTCAAGGTCACAGCACATCAACGCAACTAAAAATAGTGAAATAAAATTATTTTTAAAAAAAAAATTAAACCGACTTCAAAAAAAACACAAACGACTAAAACTAAAAAGCGATAAATAACGTTAGTAATTCTATCCTTAATACATAATTATTTAAATATTACAATTATCACTTATTTTTGAAGTCGGTGCCAGCCAAACAAAAAATGTATATTGTCGTGTGGATTTGCCGGTCGCGCGCGTCATACAACAACAGTCTACGTTAGGTACCGAGAGCTGGCACCGACTTCAAAAATAAGTGATAATTGTAATATTTAAATAATTATGTATTAAGGATAGAATTACTAACGTTATTTATCGCTTTTTAGTTTTAGTCGTTTGTGTTTTTTTTAGTTTACTATCTAACGAACTGAAACATTCTAGTGTTCCAATCCAAATATAGTTTTAAAGAATTGCTATGTTGAAATCGTTATCGCGCACAAAGATTATTAATTTAACAAAAACGCATGCCACGCTACGACACGAGCCGCTCTTTATTACATACTAACTGTGCTCGCGACTTCGTCCGCGTGGAATAGTTACTTTTTCCCCGTGTTTGTTTACATTTTCCATTATTTCTTCGCTCCTAATAGTTGTAGCGTGATGTTATATAGCCTAAAGCCTTCCGCGATAAATGGTCTATTCAACACAAAAAGAGTTTTTCAATTCGGACCAGTAGTTCCTGAGATTAGCGCGGATTAACAAACAAACAAACTCTTCAGCTTTATAATATTAGTATAGAGTTTAGATTTATTTTATTTCGTGTGTTTTTGTTTTTATTGTGGTATAACATTGACAAACTTTTTTGTTTGAAGGAATGATGTCCACTTTGAACCAGTGATGAAGCCTGGCATGTGTGGTTCTGTAGTGGAAGAGGATGGTTATAGGCACAAGTGAAATTAACTCTCCAGAGCACTCCCCATGGTAGACGCAATAAAACACTCAAGAACACAACATTTCTTATTAAATTCCGGCTTAACGAAATCCTCAATTTCTTACGTCAACCCGACGAATGTACCCGTTTCATTTAAAGGAGCAATTACGTCATCATCGACAATCCTGTCGGGCACAAATCAAGCGGTCTTTGCGCGGATCACGGCGCCGCACCTTCGTTATAAATGGCGCTGGTGTCTGCTACGTGTGATCTGGAACACCGAATTTGTCAATGGCGGACGTTCGTTCATTCTTTTTGGGATCATGGATTTATGGAGCTGGAGCAAATCGATCGCAATCGCATCTTGCTGTACTATGAGCCCGACAGATAGGTATACTTAGAAGATTTAGAGAAAATAAGGTTTTTAGATATTATTACTGTAAATATATTGCAGCTTTTTAAACTTTATTTTGTTTCTAAGTAATAAGTACATTCATCTGCACTTTTCCTTGACTGCTAATGATGTATTTTTAGTCATATCCGAGCTTTGCACTCCAAAACCTACTACAGGTCTAAATCGCGCCTCAAATCACTGAATCAACTAAACAGACAATATGTACCTATTTAAAAAATACCTTTCATGTTTTGGTCAAATTATTCATTTCTATTGTCAAAAAAAAAAGAAATCCTAATTGGGAACCTCTTTCTTTTTTAAATCAGTTAAAAAGGAGTGTATAAATGATATTACGGAATTACCAAAGTAAGGTTCGTTTTAATCTTTGTAGCGTATAAGAAAATTGCAATAATAACACAAGTTCGCAAAACAAGTTACAACCTGGAGAGTTTCCAGGAAACTCAAACATGTTCAACATCTCACTTAGTTAGGTAAGTTCTACCAAGATATTAAAAACTACCATTACAACTGCTTGCAACACTAACCCGAGATCTAATTTAATTTCCTTCAACCGTTAGGTCGCGGAATCAAATGAAACAAGAGTTTCTTGAGAACTTAGATGATTATTATAAGCTGGAGAGACTATAAAAGGATGAATGTCTGCCAATCGTGATCATAAAAGGCAAATGGATATACTCTATATTTAATTTTATTCCAATTATCCCCAATAGTTGACTGGTAAAGATTTCTATATGGCATTAAGTTCGCCATTTGTAGGTACTCTCTTGCGCAATAAAGAAAGATTAATCAGGTGATCTCTAGGCCTTTACCCCTTCTGTCATAAAAATAAATATTTTTGTTAAACAGAAAAAAATAAAAGCAGAAAAATAAGTAGGTACCTACCTACAAAGGAGCCATCCGATACAACAAACGATTTTACTTTAATGCTTTTCACTTAAAGTCATGATCATCATCAGCCTATCTCAGTGCACTGCTGGACAAAGCACACATCTGGCAGCAAACATTGGACGCTTTTGATATAAGTAACCTACTCGCCACCCTGCGCAGTTTTTACTTATTGATTAATAACCACATCTGTTATTATAATGTAATCAATACCTAAGGTGGCTTCTATAGGTACATCAGACTAATACGGAATCCTTCGTGCTCAAGTCCAATTCGCACTTGCTCATTTTGTATGAATACGCTACAGTCCCTGTCACCGCTACTCACAATGATCGAAGGCGCGGCTTAGGCGGGATCCCACCAAATAACACTAGTGAAGCCAAAAGCCTCTCTGGGTAGATTGATGTTCTAAGCTCGGTACCATCTTATATGGAGGTGGGAGGGGGCACGCAAGATGGATATAAATGGAAAAAGTTCACCAGCTAGGAATGTTTTTCCCCCGGATTACAGAGCTGTTTCACTCGGCAAGGGAAATACCTGCCTGCTTATAGGTACTTGTTTTAAGTTTTTTTTGGGATCCGTAATAGGCCCGTAGCCGAAAGAAAGTCCGTCTTTTAGATTGTTAAAAAAAAAAATTAAACCGACTTCAAAAAAAACGCAAACGACCAAAACTAAAAAGCGATAAATAACGTAAGTAATTCTATCCTTAATACATAATCATTTAAATATTACAATTATCACTTATTTTTGAAGTCGGTGCCAACCTCTCGGTACCTAACGTAGACTGTTGTTGTATGACGCGCGCGGCCGGCATATCCACACGACAATATACCTAGATATGTTTGGCTGGCACCGACTTCAAAAATAAGTGATAATTGTAATATTTAAATGATTATGTATTAAGGATAGAATTACTTACGTTATTTATCGCTTTTTAGTTTTGGTCGTTTGCGTTTTTTTTGAAGTCGGTTTAATTTTTTTTTAAAAAATAATTTTATTTCTCTGTTTTTAGTTGCGTTAATGTGCTGTGACCTTGAATAAAGGCTAATTAATGTCCTTAAGAGTTTTACTTAGGAATGAAAAATTTTGCTTTAAGTCAAGTGAAGACTTTGCGATCTAGAATCAAGCATATCACTTACCAAATCACCTGCCCTATTAGCCCTGCATAAGTACATACTACTACCTAGTTTAATATCGACCAATGTCAGTACTGTCCCCTAACTCCTAACCGTTAAGGAGTTCTGTGGCTTCATCATCAGCACCAGATGTTGTCGCCCGGAAGCATATACCTGAGTAAAATATGATTACGTAACAAAAACACCATATGAGCATACAATTTTCGGTTGTTGCCCTCAATTTCTCCAGGATCCCATCATCAGATCCTTACTTGGTGATAATGGGACCACCTCGGAAGTGTCTTCTGTCGAACTGTCGAAAAATTTTTGAAATCCATCCATAATTGACGGAAATATCGCTGAACATACATAAAAAAAAAAAATATTATACATAGAGACGAATTGAGAACCTCCTCCTTTTTTCGAAGTCGGTTAAAAAATAAAAGACACGTATTTTTTCATTTGTAAATTAGACCAAAAATTACAAAGATATAGCCCATTAAAATTACGCGTGGCATCAGATTTAGGGATTATTTTCGCATATGAGTGACGTCAAAGACCCCCACTCCTACATTTTGATGCCTTGTATCTTTGTTATTTTTTGTTTAAATGAAAAAAGGAAAAGTACGTGTCCAATATATTTTTAAAATCTAAAATACGGACTAAATATAATGTAATTATTTTGGCCCTGGAAACATCTCTCGTTCGGAATCGTTTTAGTTTCGGTAGGCTCGTCCGTCCGTCCTTCCTTACTTACTACCTTACCTTCCGAACGGTTACTTAGTGCCAGAGAAGATGAAACTTTGCATGAATATGTGTATTACCTAAGCATGACGACCGTGCTTAAATAAAATCACGAAAATATTTTCAATACAGCCTAACTTAGGTATTATGCTAACTTGAAAACTTCTTTGAGCTACGGACCAGTCAACATGATTTAAGAAGTAGGTACTTAATGAACATGTAAAATGTACGGAACCCTATTCTATGCGTGGCTAGACTCGCACTTGGTCAGTTTTGTTTTTATTTTGCCGTTACTGGCTCGGTAATGTTCATGAATTTATACGGCGTTGTCATATAAAGTTTAGCAAATGTCATAGATTGAATTTTGTGGGAGGCAGGTGCGCGAAGTTATTTAAACATGATGTATAAGATTAAAATTGGCTATACATCTAATCTACCATATAAAAATAAGTCGGATTTCCACGGTTTTGCATTCGTTGGAAAGGTCTCGGGCTCCGCGAGGTTTATAGCAAAGAAAATTCAGGAAAAAAGAAGCCATCTGGTGGCGAAACGGAGTTCGCCGGGTTTGCTAGTTAAACATATAAAACAAGCAAGTATTAAATTTTTATGTTATCGCTTCTATTATCAAAACATAGGCCTCCCCCAATTATATTTAGCATTTGGAAGGCCTTGGTCATCACGCTTCGCAGTTGGATTGGTGACCGCAGTAGGTTTTATACCAAACCGTTAACTGATATTTAATGACTGACTCGATGGCTCATTGACTGGCTCGATGGCTCATTGACTGGCTCGATAGCTCATTTGGTAGTGACCTCTGCCTACTAAGCCAAGGGTCGTGGGTTCGATTCCCGCACAGTGCAAACATTTGTGTTCATAAACATGTCTGTTTGTATTGGTCTGGGTGTTTTCTATGTATAATAATATGTATTTATTTACAAAAAAAAAATGTATCTAAGTAACTAAGTTTATCAGTTGTCTAGTACGCATAGTACAAGCTTCGGCTTAGTTTGGGACTAGGTGGCGCTGTGTGGCCCAGCGTGGCATGTCTTGGGTTATTTATTTATTCATTTATCTTACGTTTTTCTTGAAATGTGTACGAGTTCTTACACTTTTTTTTTTTTTTTTAGAGGGGAATGCATTAGGCACCGTCATGCCACCTCCGGGGGGAGGTGACATGGTGTGTGGGACTCACACCTCCCGAAATGGGAGGGTATACCCACTAAACCCCCCTGTGTCGCCAGTGGGCAGCAAGTTGCAAGGACACGGGCAACGCCGAAGCATACCGCCGCATCCCTGCATGCCCTGGCCAGCCGCAGATGACAAGCGGCCAGCACTCCTGGTCCGGGGAGGGCAAATACCCCTACCCCCGGCTTCCGGGGAGCAATAGGGTGCTCCCCAGGCGGACCTCGTGCAACGGTGTGGTTGCACCCACCACACCGTTACGCCCCTATGAGTGGATCGCGCCCCCGCACTCACCACTCAGGGTCGAGTTCTTACACTTACAGCAACCCTGCTTTAAATTCCTAACTTACTTTGCTATGTTTCATAACATAAACATTTACCGCTACTTCAAGTCGTACGTAACGGTTTTTCTCCTACAATCCCCATGTAAATTCGCATGACCTCGTAAAACCTTAAGATTATGAAGGCCATTGCAGTTTACCCCTTTAATACGGCGCAAGGGGGATTAGGGAAGCGAGGCACGCCGGGTGCATTTATATAAGGGAGACGATTGAAACACGATGCTCAGTAGCTACCTATATTGCAAATGAGATGTGACCTCAAAAGACAAGATTTAAGAGAGGTAGGGCATAGCGAATCTTCGCTCGATTTGAGCTGCCCGTCCGGGGAAGGACCTCCACCCTATAGAATACCTCAGCCAAATGACCTCCGGGTCGTGTTTCTGCTGGTGAGTAGGGTCTCCGGAGCTCGTAGGGGGTAAGGGTTGGGCCGGCATGGCAGTGGCAACTGACAGGTAACTAACCAGTTGCTTGCCAGTTGTCACAACGACTTGGGCTTCTTTTTCGCTTTCCATCAGGCGTAGGGAAGCCATTATGTCGAGCTATAATAAAAAAAAAACGCAGTCCACTGCTGGACATATTCCTATCTAATCGTTCGCTACACTGGGCAAACATCTATAAGATTTATGTATATAGGGTAGGTGGGTTGGCAATCGCAGGGCGTAGCTTCTCGCTCCGGTGACGCTGCTGCCCGTCATCGGTCTGTGGTATTTAGCTACGCCTTCACTATTGAAGGACTATTCCAGCAGGGTACTTTTGCAGGTTGATGATGATGTTATTCAGCAGTGGGACAATAAAAAAAACATTTATAAATAAACAAAATGAGCAAATCAGTTGACCCATCAGCGCTGTGCGGCGGGCGGGGCATCCGGGCGGAACTGACGAGGGTCGCTACGATCGCCCCTGGAAGGACAAATGCCGTGCGAGCATCGGTTTGATATCGGAATAATTAGGGGCATGCGTGCGCTTTGTGACCTTGAGGTAGTTAATTGATTCTTTTAAGAGAGGTAGGGCATAGCGGATAGAATAGAATAGAATAGAAACTCTTTATTGCACAAAAACACAGACATTACAGAAAAACACATTACAAACAAAACAAAGTACAATTTGGGCGGTCTTATCGCTTGTAGCGATCTCTTCCAGACAACCTTCAGGTAGAAGAAACCAGATTCAACAGAGATGGGTAATCTAGTGATCTTCGCTCGAATTGAGCTGCCCGTCCGGGGAAGGACCACCCTATAGAATACTGCAGTCAAATGCCCTCCGGGTCGTGTTTCTGCCGGTGAGTAGTGTTTCCGCAGCTCGTGGGGGGTTAGGGTTGGGTCGGCATGGGCGGTGGCAACTGACAGGTAACTACTTACTTGCCCGTTGTCACAGCGACTTGGGCTTCTCTTTCGCTTTCCAAAAGCCCTTATAAGTAAGAGATGTAAGGGAGCGACGTTTCATCTTTTCACACCAAGCCACCCTCATCTACTCGTGGTGCATCCTACAGAATAACAAATGAGGCTCTAGCGGTTATGGTATAACCATCACAATTGAAGGCGTAGCTAAATACTAGTGCGTTGTGCTCGCCTATACTTTCTTCGGCCCAACTATGGAACTCCTTGCCGGGCTCTTTGTTTCCCGAGACATGCAATCCTCAAGCGCCTTCGTTGAGGGCGAGAGTTAATCGGTATTTTCTGGGTAAGCGCGCTCCGTTAATTAATAGGCTTCAGTATCACTTGCCATCAGTTGAATTGTGGCTTTTTTTCGTCTAAAGGACTACGATGATGGCCAGGCCGGCCTTGTCATCAACTCCAGACTGTTGGGGGAGCGGAAGGCTCTCACCCCTAGTGAATTGTGGCTTGTGACCAAGCACAAACTCATAATGAATAAAAATGTGCACCACTCTTCTTGGTATAGCTTCAATAGTTACTCATCTTTTTACACGGCCCCATCATCATCATCATCACCAGCCTATTGAAACCCACTGCTGGACATCGGCCTCTTCAGTAGTTCGCCACTTAGGGCAAACATCTGGGGGATATACCCATAATTGCCACGCTGGGCAGGCGGGTTGGCGATCGCAGGGCGTAGCTTTTCGCTAAGGTGACGCTGCTGCCCGTCATCGGCCTGTGGTATTTAGCTACGCCTTCAATTACGATGGTTATACCACCAGTCGGTTGCCAGCGCCTCGTTTCTTATTCGGCAGGATGCACCACGGGCAGGTGAGGTTGGCTTGGAGCGAAAAGATGATAGGTCGCTCCCTTACACGGCCCCGCTTGTGTCAAAACGTACCTACTAATTACGCCTCTTTGAACATATTTTCTTTCTTTCTTTGTTACGCATAGTAGTGAAATAAGTACGTTACGTGATTTATCTGCCAGTTAAGGTTCGCAGGGAATTCGCCATACGTAAATACGTCTCAAAACACAATACGTCACGATCACATATCGACTGAAACGACTTTTATGACGATTCGTTACGATATCCGAATTGATGTTCACATTCGTTTCGCGATTCGGAGATCAGTCTTGGATGAACTACCAAACTAGTGGCAATAGTGTGTGAAATTTCTGTCATTCGAAAGGGATGTAAGGGAGCGACCTATCACATTTTCGCTCCAAGCCATCCTCACCTGCCCGTGGTGCATCCTGCCGAACAACAAACGAGGCGCTGGCAAACCGAATGGTGGCGGTAAAACCATCACGATAGAAAGCGTAGCTAAATATCACAGGCCGATGACGGGCAGCAGTGTCACCAGAGCGAGGAGCTACACCCTGCGATAGGCAACCCGCCTGCCCAGGGTGGCAATTATGGGTAATGCCCCCAGATGTTTGTCCAATAATCTGATAATGAATATTTTTAACCCGCAAATACCTAATTCCTCGTTATAACGACGCAGCAAAGATAGAATTGCCGAACGTTTTTTGTGAAACGTAGCGGTTTACTTGAGGTACATACACATACCACACTAATGATTAATTAATCGTCCCAAGGTCACATACCCGTGCGTCTTATCGTTCGGGCCGCTATCAGACCAGCCCTGAATGGAATTTGTCGTTCGGCGATCCGATGACCCTCGTCTGTTCCGGCCGGGTTCCGTCCGCCGCAAGACACTAATCGAGCCGCTAAATTATACAAGTAATTATCGCTAAGCCTAATTGAACTACAAGGAATTAGGATTTTTGAATGAACTAGTTTCCGTGTAGTTTGCGGGGTAAGAATGGGACCACCCTATCTCATCTAGTGGATGCCTTTAAAGACGACTAGCTAAGGTCATAATCATCCTAGCCTTTTTCCCGATTGTCTCAGGGTCGGCTTCCCAAACTGAGAGATTTGGCGAGGGCTAAGCTTTTACACAGAGCGACTGCCATCAGACCTCTGCAACAAATAGGGTAAGCAATACCCATTCCCAGTTTAGGCGTCAGTGTTATCGTCATCTCTGATATGATGTAACGACTGCTATCTGAGTTGGTAAAGATAGCATCCGGGACCAACAGCTTCACGTGCCTTCCGAAGCACGGAGGAAATCGGTGTCAAATTTTGGTCACCCATCATCGGATTGACCGCGCCAATGGTTGCACAACGTTGCGATCATTGTTAAGCGAACAAGACCGCGGCGCCACCGACCTCCTTGCTACGACGACGACTACTTAGCTAAGGTAATATCGAGAAATAGGCAACAGCGTTTCACCATCATTACTATCGCAGTCCAGTTCTTCGCCACTTTGTGAAACATCCTGTGGCTTTACCCATAATCTCCACGCTGGGCAGGCGCATTGGTGACCCAGAAGGTTTATGTATAGGCGCGGCTGATCCGTTTTCTCATACTTACTTTTTATCCCTCAAAAATGCTTATATAATATGCATCCCTGGAACTCATTTTCTGGAATCTCACGTCGCCGTCAGAGCGGGAAGGCGGCATCCTGAGTCAAGATAACGGGGAGCTAGGAAATTCCCAGTAAAAAAGCGGCACCTCCGTCAAGCGCCCTCTGGGTGGTGCCCGGGAACTTGTGAACCAGGACTACCTTGGCACCATTGATCCGCTTAGTAGCAGGCCCTACAAGTTCGCCTCTTTAAGGAGGTTTCTCATATTCCCATAATCGTCTTCTATGGCCCCCACGAGATGACATAGGGTGCTACAATTGTAATTCCAGAAACCACACTGACCACCAACTCCATTGGAGTTGCATTAATGAAACATCAGCATAATCATCATCAGCCTATTGCAGTCCACTGCTGGACATAGGCCTCTCCAGCTCCTCGCCACCTAGGGCGAACCTCTGGAGGATATACCCATAATCGCCACGCTGGGCAGGCGGGTTGGCGATCGCAGGGCGCAGCCTCTCGTTCCGGTGACGCTGCTGCCCGTCATCGGCCTATGGTATTTAGCTACGCCTTCTATCGTGATGGTTTTACCGCCACCAGTCGGTTGCCAGCGCCTCGTTTGTTATTCGGCAGGATGCACCACGGGCAGGTGAGGATGGCTTGGAGCGAAAAGGTGATAGGCAGCTCCCTTACATCCTAATGAAACATGCTATGTTCTAATTATCAATTGATACTGGTTATATTCATAAGCTGCCGGCAAATTAGTTCTGTCTCCAAGCCAATATTGTAACACATATCATTGTACGCTGCACTATCGTAGGACACTAATGAGTCACTGGTATTACAATTGAATGATGAAGAGTGAGTAATGTTTGCCGCAAATAGGTATAGCTGCAAACGAAAACCGGTTCACTCTCGCCTTGAACATCGGAAGATTGTACGTCTCGGGGAACAAGGAGCCTGGCAAAGAGTTCCATAGTTTGGCCGTTCGTACTATGAAAGTAGAGGCGAAACGTGCTATGCGGGTCCTAGGAACTTGCACCATATACCGGTGCCTATTCGCCGTATCCCTGCTCGTCCGATGATAGAATTGCTAGGCTGTTTGTAAAAAACGAATAAAGGAGATTTACGTCTTCTTACAAGATCAACACATAAAAAGGTCACATTTTTATTTTGAATTAAATTCCTTGTCATATTGTAAGTATTTGTTGTCTAGCAAGTACACCGGTTAGCTGCGCATTGAGCGCAACTATTAAAGTATTATTACAACTAGTAGTATATTATAATATGTAGTTGCACAATAGGCTAATATGGATAAAAATTGTAATTAGTCCGTCTTTTAGTTTATTCAAAAATAAAAGACACGTATTTTTTAAATTGGAAATTAGACTAAAAATTACAAAGTTATAGCCCGTTGAAACTGACGAGCCCGACGCGTGACGTCACTCGGTGAGGCATTTTTACGGGAGCGAGTGACGTCAAAGACTCCCACTCCTAACTTTTGATGCCTTGTATAAACGATCTTTACTATTGTTTATTTAAATGAAAAAAGGAAAAATACGTGTCTTTTATTTTTTAATAAGTTCTAAGACGGTCTAATTACAATTTTTAGCCATAATAGCCTATTTTGGCGGTCTTACCCACTGCCTCACTGTTTATTTCCATTACACTGTACCTGCGCCGCTCATCCGTGTCTTCACGGTGTTCTGTCAAAGCAGACGTGTCGGTGCCTTTGTATAATGTATGGATCACCGATAGCTAGACAATGTAGCCAATGAACGATTGTACAACACCGCCGCTTTGTACGTCAACCTGTTATTGGTTATATCAATCTTAATAACAATATTGTAGGGACTAGCCAAATACGCAGGAGATATTGTGCATAAGTTATTTTTTCTACGCTTCACATAAAGCTGGAAATCCTAAGACGAGATAGCCGTGGCACTGTAGATCAGTCGGACGAATGATTTTATCTGGCGGTGTTGACGGTGGCATGCTAAAAATTACGAGTTGTGCGACATAACCATCACAATTGAAGGCGTAGCTAAATACCACAGACCGATGACGGGCAGTAGCGTCACCGGAGCGAGAAGCCACGCCCTGCGATCGCCAACCCGCCTGCCTAGCGTGGCGATTATGGGTAACCTCCAGACGTTTGCCCTAAGTGGCGAACAACTGGAGATTCCTATGTCCAGCAGTATACTGCAATAGGCTGTTGATGATGATGATGACGCCAAAAAGAAGTTCTCTAGTTCTTAGTTTGGGACTAGTGAGGTGTGGCTTAGCAAGGAATGGCGTAGGTTAATATTATTTATTATTTTTGTCTCATATAATGTTTATTTCGACTACTAAACGCACAAAGCTGGTATGACGTATGTTTGTCCAGCGCTCCCGTCCCTGGACGCTTTTGAGTAGGGTCCCGTACTGCTCGCGGGGGATTTGCCGCGAGACTGACGTGTGACGTAGCCCGGATATTGTGACGTCACGGGACGCGTGCGCGTTTTTGTGGCCGGGGATTATGTGCGTGAAAGTTTGGATGTGATATTAGCGTGAACTCAATAAGCGATATAAACTCGAATTATTGACGAGGTACAATATTCCTACGCGAACTAAAATGATTAATAAATCCTACTTGTGACGTACCATTATGGTAGGGGAGCCCGGGATGCTAAATCGGGATTTACTCGAGCATTATAGAGACCTATTCGATTGCGAAGCTTAGATAATTAGAAGAAAAAAATGTTATATAATATATACACTTTCATTGGTGGGGGGAGCGGCTATAAATTTTCAAAAATGTAAAAAAAAACCGATGCATGGACATACTGGAGCGCGTCAGATATTGATAGCATCAATGTTTTACGTATTTTGGAAAATGTACGTATGTTAATCTGATTGTTTCCATGATGGGGGTAGTCATACGTAAGGGTTGAAATCGATAAAAAAAAAAACTTAATCGAGCGCGTCAGATTTTCTAAGGGGGTGTTAAGTGAACCTAAAAAAAAGCTCTTATATAATAATCTGACGATTTGGATGTGACCCAAACTCGCGGCCATTTTTAAACTGTGTAAAAAAAATCGCCATTTTGAAATACTCGAGCGCGTCAGATTAAGATATATATAAACTTTTGTTTTCTAACTTAAACTTTTGTTTCTGTCCTTTTAACTTTTTTTTACTAATCTGATCCTTTATCCTTGACGGGCGGCCGCATTTACGGGACTCATGTTTGGTGGAAGTATTTAATCGGGTACAAGGTATCTCCCTATATGTTAATCTGCCGCGCTTTAGTAACTCCCGAAATCCCCCCTTGGGCTCCCCTACTATAAAGAGTGGAACATTTTGCCGACACAAACACATGTGTCGGCAAAAAGTTCCACTCGCAGTCAAGCGCAAACTCATTTTGAATAAAAAAAAAATCGCCACGCTGGGCAGGAGGGTTGGCGATCACAGGGCGTAGCTTCTCGCTCCTGCTCGACGCTGCTGCCCTTTATCACTCTGTGGTATTTACCTACTTCATTAGCCTTCAATTATTCCGCAGGATACACCCGTGCAGGTGAGGTTGGCTTGAAGCGAAAAGATGGGCCGCTCCCTTACATCCCCATGAGCGACTGTAGCAGTCAATAAACACTTGCCACTCGCCAAACTCACCTCGTGGCGCGCTCCACTCACGTCTCGTTACGCTCACGAGTTAATTCGGAAATTCCTCAAGTTCCAAGATGGCGCCGGGGAGCGATTAAACTTTCCCCTAATAAAACAAGCCGGCGTTCTTCGGAGCTGCAAGTTCTGACTAAATTATGGTTCCTTACGCGTCGACTCGGAAAGAAAATACGGGAAAATGCCGGCCGGAGTTTAGTATGTGAGTTTTAACTAAGAGTTTTCTTTACAACACTTCGTGCTGAATTTTAATCCAATCACAAGTTGTCTAGTAGGTTAAACCTTTACGCTTAGAACTTAAGGAGGGATTTTTATCAGTGCCCGCCGCGGTGGTGGCCCAAGTAGATCCTTCTACACTTCGTCCCTCTAAGGGTACCTGGGACACCCAACCGGCGTCGTCCGTTTGGCTGTCTTCTTCTTTGGTTGGTCCGAGGATTTACTAAAATATCCTACGTTTAACTTAATAAAAATATGAATATGTGTAATATTATTGCCGGTACACTACACTAATAATAATAAATATCAAAGTTGTTGTTAGCACAGGTGTTAACAATGCAGGCGAGCCGTTATCGCGGCTCCGGGCCATTGTCAGACTTCAGAGCTTCATGCAAATTGACGCAGAATGTTGTGCTAATTGAATTTTCACCTCACTCCTGCCTCCTGAGCTGCGATTATGGCGCGGGGTCACAACGGTCACAGTCGAATAAGCGACCGTGGAGCAATAGATAAAATGACCCACAAATTTTGTTTATAGTTGCTCGACGTATGGGCTTCCCTACGCCTGGTGGAAAGTGAAAGAGAAGCCCAAGTCGTTGTGATAACGGGCAAGTAACTGTTGCCACCGCCATGCCCAAATATGACTGGCTCGGTGGCTCAATTGGTAATGAACTCTGCCTTTTGAGCCAAGGGTCGTGGGTTCGATCCCCACACATTACAAACATTTGTGTGCATGAACATGTCTGTTTGTATTGGTCTGGGTGTTTTCTATGTATAATATGTATTTATTTACAAAAAAAAAATTTATATAAGTAAGTTTATCAGATAGTACAAGCTTCGGCTTAGTTTGGGGCTAGATGGCGCTGTGTGGCCCAGCGTGGCATATCTTGGGTTATTATTATTATATAGCCCCCCACGAGCTCCGGACACTGTGTCACTGTAATAAAACAGAGTACATTGTCTCACGGTGTGCCTGGTAGACTGTGGTCATACTCCCAGCGATTAGATCTACTCAATATTGACAAGCTGCAGCATCGTGCATGTGATTAATATTTAGTGAGGATTAGGGTAGTCGGATGTTGCGCTGAAAGTTTATTATAGCGCAGGTACAGCTCACTTTAGAGACACTGTCGCGTCTTATACAACGTACACTTTGAAGTTGATATTATTAAGTATTGTTTGTGAACATTACAATCAAGTACTGATTAACAAAATAACTTTAGCTCCCCCTTGCCTCATGGAAAGCGGTATATCCCCGGTCAATACCAGATCCTGCAGTATCGGGCAATTAATCAAATCTTGTGTCATCGTCGACGTGAATATTGCGTTTATGTTACCTTTTTTTATAGTAGCTCGATAATGGCTTCCCTATGCCTGATGGAAAGCGAAAGAGAAGCCTAAGTCACAACTTGTGCTGTGAAAACGGTCAGTTGCCATCGCCATGCCGGCCCAACCTTAACTCCCCACGAGCTCCGGACCACACACCACACCTTGGACGTACTCATGTGAGGCGGGGTCTCCTTCGCTTTTTGGGTGCTGGTAAAATTTCCAGTACACGGCGGTCATAATGTTCGCGAGCGTTATGTGCGTACCATCGTCACTCCCTTCGCTAGCTTCTGGATACGTTTCATTCGGAAACTACAAAAGATGTGGGCGTTTCGTAAACGATCATTTAATTATATACCAACAGCTATTTTCCATCTTCGTACATCTCGTACAAATTCAGGAATTCATCCTTATCATCTTGATAGTTGGAAGTCTATCACGGAGCGTTTTTTTTAATTAAAAATTTAATTTGTGCGATAGAGTCTGCGTCTGAGACATTTAAAAAAAGTGCGTCACGGATAGTCTGTCGTCTGCGCCGCCCCTAAAGCGATCACTTACCATCAGGTGACCTTCAGGCCCATTTGCCCCCTCTGTCATAAAAAATAACCAACACCCTACTGGTGCCTATTAAGAGTACTGCTTACACAATTACACTGTGAGGTCATTACGGACGCAATCAGCCCGTCCCTCCGCGGTGGCCACCGGACGTGTTGAGCTGCCGAGTCCTCCCGGACCTCAGACGTTTCCGAACTGATGGCTCCTGTGTGCGCCCGAGTATACGAGTAGGTCAGTAGACCGCCTACACTTAATTAGTGCTCCGTCCATGTAGATTCCGGATTTAGAATAGAAGCACCCCGTGGGTGTCGTAAAAGACGGCTAAGGAAATACCATTTTAAGAGAGGTAGGGCATAGCGAATCTTCGCTCGAATTGAGCTGCCCGTCCGGGGAAGGATCTCCACCCTATAGAATACCGCAGCAAAATGACCTCTGGGTCGTGTTTCTGCTGGTGAGTAGGGTCTCCGGAGCTCGTGGGGGGTTAGGGTTGGGCCGGCATGGCAGTGGCAACTGACAGGTAACTAACCAGCTACTTGCCAGTTGTCACAGCGACTTGGGCTTCTCTTTCGCTTTCCATCAGGCGTAGGGGAGCCATTATGTCGAGCTACTATAAAAAAAGACGACGGGCAAGTAACTGGTCAGTTACCTGTCAGTTGCCACCGCCATGCCGGCCCAACCCTAACCCCCTACTCACCGGCAGAAACATGACCCAGAGGTCATTTGACTGCGGTATTCTATAGGGTGGAGGTCCTTCCCCGGACGGGCGGCTCAATTCGAGCGAATATTCGCTATGCCCTACCTCTCTTCGTCTACTGCTGGACATTGGTTAGCAAAGTTTACTTGGGTACATATAAAACCTACTGAGGTCGCCAATCCGCCTATTAAGTGGAGCGAATCAGGAAAATCGAAGGAGACCAATGACAATTGTTATTTAGGGGATTTTTCTATGTCCAGCAGCGGATGATTGCAGGCTGATGATGAAGTATGTTACTTCAAGCATTCTTCTCTAACACATTTCGTGACCCTCAGCGTAACAGGGATGCCTACTTTCCTCCTGTTTACTACGTCGTTTGTCAAGCTGTCCGCGTCCGTCGGCAAGACGCCCGGCTGCGGCGGCGACGCGCTAAATAACTCGTGCGGTTACTAGTGCTGTCGCCCGTTGACTGGTGTGCTCCCTGTCCCTCTGACAATTATATGGGAATAATGGTTGCCCGTAATAAACGCTATCATCATCATCGTCAACCGCCTATGGCAGTCCACTGCTCTTACATAGGACATAGACCTTTCCAGGTGTTTTTTTAATGTAGCTCGACATAATGGCTTCTCTACGCCTGATGGAAAGCGAAAGAGAAGCCCAAGTCGCTGTGACAACTGGCAAGTAACTGGTCAGCTACCTGTCAGTTGCTACTGCCATGCCGGCCCAACCCTAACCCCCCACGAGGTCCGGAAACCCTACTCACTGGCAGAAACACGACCCAGGGTCATTTGGCTGCGGTATTCTATAGGATGGAGGTCCTTCCCCGGACGGGCAGCTCAATTCGAGCGATGATTCCCTATGCCCTACCTCTCTGAAATGTGTGGTGTCCATTCCAACACCCTCCTACTCCATCGTCCATCGGTTGGGCCCTGAGGCGGGCAGCGCTGATGGTGTCGCGGCAGTCTAGTTTTTTCGGGTCCCGTGACACCATCCCCATAGGTGCTTGACGGAGGGGCCGGGGTTTTTAGTGGGTATTGCCTGCCTCCCTTCCACCTTGAGGCAGGGTGAGTCCCACATACCCCGCCACTCCCCCGGGTGACGGGGATGCCTAAAAGCATTTTCCCCGGCATAAAAAAAGGCTAGGAAGGGAGGATTTTGCTTATAAAAAGCCCATTTCACCATTATTCCGGTCCGTCCCACAAGTTCAGTTCCATTGGTTCAGTACAACACTACAACAAACACGATGGACAGCCGGGCTGTTGATTATTACAATATATGCTGAATGACGACAGAGGCCTGCGTTGTTTGGCGCCGAACAATCTTGTGCGACACCGCAGCGCTGTCCGGCTCGGTATTGGATGGGATGTGTTAAGCTGTACGGGATGTGTAGCTAGATACCATTGATATGATAGTTAGGTAGTATGAAAAGATAATAACTGACCTGATTTGTGAAGAGTGGCGGACAGGAATCAGAATAGTTTTAAACTTAAGGGATTATTGTGACATTTCATGGAATATTATTTTAAGAGAGGTCGAATCTTCGTTTTATTTGAACCGCCAGAGTCTTCGGAGCGAGAAGCTACGCCCTGCGATCGCCAACCCGCCTGCTTAGCGTGGCGATTATGGGGATTACTCCAGATGTTTGCCCAAAGTGGCGAACACCTTTTAGAGAGTCTAGAGAGGTAGGGCATAGCGAATCATCGTTCGAATTGAGCTGCCCGTCCGGGGAAGGACCTCCACCCTATGGAATTTTAATAATAATATTTTTATTTCTCACACAAATGGACTCTTATTTTAGATTATCTTAAATATAAGCAGCTAACATGTTAAGTATGTCCGAAGGTGTGAGAGTCTGGTGCCCGTGATGGGTTTAAAAAAACCTGTGTTACAGGTCACCAGGCCCCGCCCCCGTAACAAGTAGGGATTTACTTATTTCATCATAATGGCAGTGACTATTGCTGATTTGTGCAAGTAAAAATTAAATATCTACATTAACAATAATAATAATTTAAACAAAAACAGAGAACAAAGGAATCTATATACTAAGTTAAAGTATGCATGAGAAACATGAGTGCAGGAATGTATATGTGTGCGTGTACAAGTGTGTGTTGGGTAGATGGGTGTGTTGTGTGTGTAAATGTGTTTGAGAGTGTGTGAATATAAGTGTGTTAAGTAGGTTACCAAGCTATGGAATACCGCAGCCAAATGACCCTGGGTCGTGTTTCTGCCGGTGAGTAGGGTTTCCGGAGCTCGTGGGGGGTTAGGGTTGGGCCGGCATGGCGGTGGCAACTGACAGGTAACTGACCAGTTACTTGCCCGTTGCCACAGCGACGGGCTGCTCTTTCGCTTTCCATCAGGCGTAGAGAAGCCATTATGTCGAGCTACTATAAAAAAAATTATATAATATCTGGCTTGGGCTACACAGGAAACCAATACATGCTCTCACCTGGTTGAATACTTATCGACTTCAAATCTCTAACATGGTTGATTAGTTATCGACTACAATTCCTAGTAATAACCCTAATAACAAGTTTATGCAGCATATATTTACATGTGCCGTGAATATCCCGATCGCGGAGCGGTGTCGTGGCTTGTTTGATCAGCAACTCGAGGCGAATGTTTGCGCAAACTTCGCCCAAACATTTGCAGCGAGTTGGAGGCTAAAGCAAATGTTAATAGTTTTACGGGTATAGTGCGTTTTGTTTACGGATTGATATATAATGATAAGGTTGGTATTAGGTGAATAAGTATCATGTAACGATGTGAATTTAAGAAGTTATTCGGTTACACACAGAAGTGCCAAAGCGGCCAATTGTAATTCAAAGGTGACTGACTGAATGACATGCCTAGTGAACTAACAACGCAGAGCTCAAACGGATCGGGCTGCAATCTGGCGTGCAGGTAAATAATAATAATAAATAAATAAATAACCCAAGACAACCCACACAAGCCACGCTGGGTCACACAGCGCTATCTAGCCCCAAACTATGCCGAAGCTTGTACTATGGGTACTAGACAACTGATAAACTTACTTAGATACATTTTTTTTGTAAATAAATACATGTTATACATAGAAAACACCCAGACCAATACAAACAGACATGTTCATGAACATAAAGGAGTATTTAAGTAAGTTTATCAGTTGTCTAGTATCCATAGTACAAGCTTCGGCTTAGCTAGGACCTAGATGGCGCTGTGTGGCCCAGCGTGGCATGTCTTGGGTTATTTATTAATTATTAGGGCGGCCTTGACATTACATGACACTCCAGGGTACCGCGACCCTTTGGGAATCCCTATTAAAGAAAAACAAGTCAACCAAAGATTAAAATACCATAGCAAATAATTTTAAAGCACCTTTAAATAAACTACACAAGATATTCTTAACAAAATGTGTAATAACAATCTAAATTAAACTAAAATTAAGATAACTAGTAAAGTAAAACTATTTAATTGAATATTCTATTCAGTCCCGCCAACACAAATTCCAACGTAAAAGCTTAAATCTTAAATGATTAACGAATGGGAATTCTTCGAATAATTAACGTAGCCGGTGTAAAACTAAAATAGATCTCTGCGAAGTAGATATTTAGTTGAAATTCAAGTAATTCGGTAAATGCGATAAATTATTTTGTGTCTTAAGACTGAATACGTGTAGAAAGCCACGAACATCTGCGTACAGTGGGTACGTTATATTGAATTTAAAGGTGATGTTACCACTACACCGCGTAAATAAAATACGTTTATAATGTTGAGTTGCCATCTGGGTAAGCGCTGCATCGTAGGCTTCAATATCACTTAACGAAAGTAACGAAAGGTGAATAGTAGCCTTTTTTTTTTTTTTAGAGGGGAATGCATTAGGCACCGTCATGCCACCTCCGGGGGGAGGTGACATGGTGTGTGGGACTCACACCTCCCGAAATGGGAGGGTATACCCACTAAACCCCCCTGTGTCGCCAGTGGGCAGCAAGTTGCAGGGACACGGGCAACGCCGAAGCATACCGCCGCATCCCAGGTGAATAGTAGCCTAGCGCAATACAATAACGATTAAAAAAACCGCCCAAGTGCGTGTATCTTCGTGCGCGAGTCCGTGATATGTATTACTAGCCGTGCTCGCGACTTCGTCCGCGTGGAATAGTTTTTTTTTTTTACATTTTCCATTTTTTCTTCGCTCCTAACAGTTGCAGCGTGATGTTATATAGCCTAAAGCCTTCCTCAATAAATGGTCTATTCAACACAAAAAAGAATTTATCAATTCGGACCAGTAGTTCCTGAGATTAGCGCGTTCAAACAAACAAACAAACTCTTCAAAACAAACAAAGCTTTATAATATTAGTTAAGATGTTCAAAATCATAGTACCTACGTGAACCGATACCGACGATGCGTATGTACTATGTTCCGGTGTTAATAAAACGTGGCATAAGTTTGAGACTTGCACTAGTTGCACGGGTCCATTATGAAGGCTATAAAATAGTTTATTGCACAAATTCGGATTGATTCAATTCAGTAGAATTATTGTTGACGATAACTCTTTCAGTTGCATACCTTTTATTAAAGTAAAAAAGTCGTGTATATTCCGTATTGGACCGTAACTATGTAAAGTAAAGTATTGGTTAGGTAAGCACTTTCTATGTAAAGAGGGCGTCTATATTGGGTCGTTTATTATTAGAGCCCTCACTATCATATAAAATGGTACCGTCATCGTTAGTCTACACGTGCTACGGTTTCGTAGCACTAGTTATGATGTGCTACGAAGTCGTAGCGTTGTTACGGAATGCTACGCCGTAGCCAAAGTGAATCGCACCATCAAGTTCAGTAATCCATACTTTCATACGACTTAATAATTATTATAAATAGGAAAGTGTGTCTGTCTGTCGGTCTGTACGTTTGTCTTTCTTTCACGTCAAAAGGAAGCGACGAATTGACGTGATTTTTTAAGTGGAGATAGTTGACGGGTAACATAGGCTACTTTTTGCCCCGTTCTAACCCACCACTTCTATAAATGGAGGGTGGAAGTTTGTATGGAGCATTCAAGCCAAATTTAACGCGAGCAAAGCCGCGGGCAAAATCTAGTAATGATTATAACGCTTTGTTTAAAAACTAGATATAAAGTAGATATTCTCACAGATGCGTGCTATGGAACTCAATTTTAGACATAACGCCGCCTTTTTTTTATAGACAAAGTGCTATAGTGCATCAGAGAGTTCATCGACCTGATCGCTGTTTACCATAGACAAGAGGTTAAAGGAGGTAAACAGGGAGTGTAACAGAATCTCGAAGCTCAGGTGACACAGCGGCAGTTAAGCGCAAAGTGAAATAGTCGCCTCGGAGCTGCCCGCAGGCTGAGCCCAATATAAACAGCGGCGGGACAACGGGGACTTACCCCGTTTGCTCATAACTATGTAATGGAGAACGGGGCTAGCGCAAATTTAGCACGACACTAGCAAAAGTGCATCAGTTTCAGTCAGTTTTAGTTATTAGTATCTAGTATAATAAAGTTTGTTTTTTTGGCCATAGAATTTTGGTTTTAACCGAAGTGTTTAAATACTAGAAAGAAATTTCCATTAAGCTAATCTACTCGTATTTATGATTACCTGTCTTTTATTTTTATTTGAATCTCCCAACCGATGCGTCCGTGGGCTTCACTCGGCAGGACTCACCGAAAACCAGGTGGCATGCTACGCGGGCCACGGTTCAATTCTGAGTGAAGCCCTTTTATATTAGACGTCACAACTCCGCGTCCACCTGGGAAGGTAGGCAGCTTATAATACAATTGGGTTCTGAACCCCCTGGTTTTAAGGTAGGTAACAACCAGAAAGAAAGGTAGAGTTTCCCCATAGGTTACTCTTTTTGTAATGTGACATGATAACTTGACGATTCATAAGTGCTTATTTTAAGTCTATGTGAATAAAGGTATTTTGACTTTGACTTTGATAAACATTTGAATTTGAAATTAATAGCATATACTTAGCATTTTTATTTTGTTATCCTCAACCTAAAAGCCATGTGGAAGAGATCGGTTATCACTAAAATACCGCCTAAATTTTACAACAAATGTTTTCTATGCCTAGTTCAAAGTAAGAAACTACTATCTATCTATCCTATTTCACCGATATCCGTAGCTATGCTATTCTATCTTATTTTATCGATTTATCCGTGATGTGTACACAACACTACTGACTTAGAGATGAAAACGTTCGTTTGTCGACTGGCAAATCTGGTTGCGGCTCAAAAGTATCCGTGTTTACGAGCGAGACGAGCAATTAGACGACCCGGCCGGGTCACCCGGTGATCCGGTTACGTCGCCTGATTACCGGCTGCGAGTGATGCGTGATCGAGCAGCCTATTGGTGACGCCAAATATAAACGAAGCCTAATGAGCGTTTAAAATAACCCAACCCAAGATATGCCACGCTGGGCCACACATCGCCATCCAGCCCCAAACTAAGCCGAAGCTTGTACTATGGGTACTAAACAACTGACTTAGATACTTTTTTTGTAAATAAATACATATTATACATAGAAAACACCCAGACCAATACAAACAGACATGTTCATAAACACAAATGTTTGCATGTTAAAAGCATGCTAGGAGTGAAATTGAGTGATAGGATTAGAATTGAAACCATAAAAGACCTTTGTGGTTTGCAAGAAGATGTAGTGACTAGGATTTAGAAAGGTATGCTCATCTAAGCACATCTTACTCAATTTTCCAAACCATCTGGTTTTGTCGTGTAGAGAGGATGGATGAAAGTAGATTAACCAAGAAAATATATAGCGAGAGCGTGAATGGATCTGTTGGAAGGACATTACACCTAGAATGACATTCCATGACCAAATAGAAAGTGTCCTAAAGAAAAGTAACATATTAACCTACCCTACCTACCCTAAACCGACGAGCATGTATGAAGATGGACGAAGCAAAAGTTGTGTGCCAGGATCGTAGCAAATGGAAGGACGTGGTCTCTGCCTGGGGGAAAATAATATTCCTGTCGTAAATTCGACCAAACTATAATTTACCACGCGGGGTGCTAGATCTGACAAAATCATTACACTTTTCACAATTTCGGCAGGAAAGCGGACGATGACTAACAAGAATAGAAGGGCCGGGGAGAAAATAGCTCGATTGGTGCAAAATGGCAGTACATACATACCAGCATAGGCCTTCAGCAGAGAGGCTCTCACAGCCTCGTGGCGTCGATTACGATGTCGCTTGCTCCAGTATCACCAAAATCGCACGATCACTGTGTTTTCTTGTAATATCCACTTCAAAGCGGTGCACGCGCGGCGGGATATTATATATATTTGCGAATAATTATTAATAAAATACTAAAAGATGCGTTAGCGACGTGACTTGCGACTTGCGAGCGGCCATAGAACTGTCGTGCGGCGAATGTATCTGGCTGTCAGCTTGACGTAACATGCCAAATGCACAGAAAAAGAACCACTGCCTATTCCTCTGGGAGAAAGGCGTGACGTTATGTTATAGTTAAAATAAATGAGGCGTTTTCGCTTTAGTTTACTACGATACTACACAATTACACAGTTTTATCAGCTATTGAAGTGACGCTATCCAAAACGTGGTCTGCGGTCAGACGCTGTAACCAGTTCTCAATCGATCCTAATTCAAATTAATGTAAACATGGTATCAATTTCGTTGCACCTAACTGAAGTTCAGTTGGTTCGGTAACGAGCTTATTATCACGCTGAACTACAGGCGGGTCAACCGAAGCGATGCCTATCGCGTCCAATGCAATTTAACTGGCCAATTGAACTTCTAATTAACGGAAAACAAATATTTAAACTAAACAGAGTGTATTGAGCGGTGGCGCGGTAGTTAAATATGGTATTAGGGTTCCGTAGCCAAATGGCAAAAACCCTTATGGATTTGTGTCTGTCTGTCCGTATGTCAAAGCAGCTACTTTTTAGGGTACTTTGCTAAATGGCAAAAAACGGAACCCTTATGGATTCGTCATATATGTCTATCCGTCTATATGTCACTGCGACATTTTTTCCGAAATTGAGTTGAAATTTGGTAAGCTAGATGTATTCTGTGACTCTCAATAAGATTTTACACAAAAATAGGAAAACAATAATACTAATTTTGGGGGTTCCTATTTTATAGTTGAGATTGGACGGTAAATTGCGGTTAACGTATTATAACGTTAATTTCGTCTTATTTGATTAATTAATTTTTTTAATTAATAATGAAGCTGTCACATACATACATGACTGATCTCCCTTATAGATTCCAAATTCGTTTTGTGCCATTTGGCTACGGAAGCCTAATAATAAAAAGCTGCTACGGAACCCTTCATGGCGAGTCCGACTCGCACTTGGCCGCTTTTTTATTTTAGATTCGTGTCGCGTTCCGTTGCGATAAAGCCACAAATTTTGCGATGCGAATGTTTATCCGCGCCGACGTGAAAGGTGGGATTTGGTAATTGCTTGTACATTTTTGATGCGATTGTTCGCGTTTATTCGAAACGTTTATGGGTGCTGGTGGTTTGTTTTGTACTGTGTTGTGAAACGGCATAGTTATTAAAGCGATTCATCCTCTAAAGTTACGGCTGTCGCATGGAAAGTTGACAAATGTATTGGGATGTGGACACTAGACTCAATTCCTAAATACCATACCATACTAAGTACCAAGAGATGTAAGAGAGCGACCTGTCACCTTTTCGCTCCAAGCCAACCTCACCTGCCCGTGGTGCATCCTGCCGAACAACAAACGAGGCTCTGGCAAACCGGCTGGTGGCGGGAAAACCATCACGATAGAAGGCGTAGCTAAATACCACAGGCCGATGACGGGCAGCAGCGTCACCGGAGCAAGAAGCTACGCCCTGCGATCGCCAGCCCGCCTGCCCAGCGTGGCGATTTTGGGTATATCCTCCAGAAGTTTGCCCTAGGTGGCGAGCAACTGGAGAGGCCTATGTCCAGCAGTGGACGGCAATAGGCTGATGATGATGATAACAAGTCCCACGGACTCGCACGGTGCGTTTTGCCTCTACTTTCTTAGTGCGAGCGGCCAAAGTATGAAACTACTTGCCGGACTCTTCGTTCCCGAGTCATATAATCGTAGGCGTCAAAATCACGTAACATCAGGCAGCCCAAACCCATAACCAATAAAAAAATCATTCTCGTTTAAGGTAATGATATCTATGACTCAGTACAAGCTTCGGCTTAGGTTGGGACTAGATGGCGCTGTGTGGCCCAGCGTGCCACGTCTTGATTTATTCACTTAGACGCCAAGTGCGACGCACTTTCTTACGTTCCTCGTCCACGAAGCGGTAACCGAAATCGGCATAGGGCTTATAACTTATATGCCTGGACAATCATGTTGCAGTTCCAATCTCATCGATATAGTCGGTACCTCTGTACGTCACTATCGCTCGTGGACAAACTTGTAAGTTGATTGCCGGCTCGTCCGTCATAATTAGCGCCGCTACACACCAGTTACAGCGCCCCGACAGATTGCTATCTGACAGATAACTTAGCGGGCGGGTGTTTGCTTACGAGACCGGGCCGTGATTGGAGCGGTTATACATCAGTGGCTTAATTGGTGTGGACCCTGTCCTTAGAAACGTGTCGTGTTTTCAGTCGTAACCTTATATACCGCAGTCAAATGTCGGACTGGCTCGGTGGCTTAATTGGTAGTGACCCCTGCCTTCTGAACCAAGGGTCGTGGGTTCGATTCCCACCCGGGACAAACATACGTGTGATGAACACTTGTGTTTGTTCCGTGTCTGGGTGTTTATATTTGTATTTAAGTATTTATTTGTGGTACCTTCGTTGTTCTGATACCCATAACACAAGTCGCACCACCAGTGCATTAAAGGAGTATGTCCACATGTGCGATTTTTTTTTTATTTTATTAAACGATAGAAAAAGTTCTAATACATGTCCCCTATTTTTTTCGTATTTTTATCTGTAATAGCCACGAAAATATATTAAAAAAAGTAAAAAGCTACTTCAACATGAAACACAATATTTGACTACCAAAAAACACGTACATAGAATTACTACTCACATATTTTGTTAGAGTCCCTAGCAATAAGCGCGTGAATGCGATCCCGCCTTTTTTGCTCGAGGCATTGAAGAAGGTTTGTTGGAGCAAGTTACTTACTCCTTTAATGCACTACATATTTTCGGAAGAATTTTTCGTAACTTCACATAAGTAAAGAATGTTAAATATTGTCTTATGCGTAAGTGTATTCACTTATCATTGATTTCATAAATTATATTTTAAGTGAATTACTCCTTTAATGCAAGTACCCTACTTTCGTCACCGAAATTCTTAATTAGACGTACAGCAAATGTTTATCACAAATGTTCAGTGTATTTCCAGTTAGTGACCGCATAGTTTTAATAAATTAATAGAAAATTAACAAAGGCAAGGCGAATGCTTAATTTAATTGATGGTGTTTGTATGGTAATATGAAAAATGATGGCGATAAGTACTTCAGACTTTATTTTATTTACAAATACCATACTCAGGCTTGCCAGCTGCCTTAATAAACTGGTTTTCGGAGCGAGTACGGCACCATAGATCACATCCGCTCATTGTGGCAGATTATTCAGAAGACAGAAGAGTATAATCAGCCCCTTTGTCTTGTATTCGTGGACTATGAGAAAGGCTTTGACTTGGTTGAAATCTGGTTTGATCTGGAGTCCCTGCAGCAATGTCAAGTAGATTGGCGATACATCCTAGAGCTGAGATGTCTCTTAAAAGCCGCCACCATGTCCATCCAAGTACAGAATCAGCAAACAAGGCCTGTATCGTTGCATTGAGGAGTGAGAAAAAGTTGTTCATTAATGAAATGAAAGATATGTTCATGACACTGAACTGGAAAGGACGTGGCATCAACATAAATAGCGAATACATCTCTCACTTGCGATTTGCAGACGTCATCGTCATAATGGAAGAAGCGCTACAGAACTTAAAACAGATGCTGAATGAACTGGCTGCTTCCTCTGTGCGCATCGGCCTACGGACGAACTTGGACAGAACCAAGGTCATGTTCAATGAACATGTTCTACTGGAACCGATTGCAAGTACACAGCGCTATTGTACAAAAATATTCGGACAGACACTGCAGTTAGGTGGAAACAACTTTGAGGACAAGGTGAATAGGAGTATTCAGCTAGGCTGGGCAGCGTTTGGGAAACTTTGTCGAGCCTTCACATCGTCGATCCTACAGTGCCTAAAGACGAAAGTCTTCAATCAGTGCGTTCTACCGATTATGACATACGGAGCCGAATTAAAGGTCGCTCATTAAAGCCACAAATAAAAGGTCGCTCAGCGAGCTATGGAAAGGACTATGCTCGGCGCCTCTCTGCGGGATCGAATCCGAAATGAGGTGATCCGGCAGAGAACCAAAGACAGTGGCCAGGCCACGTCGGCTGCAGAATCGATAACCGTTGGGGTGAACGAATTCTGGAATAGAGATCGCGTCTCGGCAAACGTGGTGTAGGACGCCTTCAGGCCAGGTGGAATGACTATATGCGCAGGACGGCTGGCAAGTGCTGGATGCGAGAAGCCCAGGATCGATCAAAGTGGCTAACATTTGAAGAGGCCTATGTCCAGCAGTGGACTGACATATTCAGAGTATTGTCTCGTTGTTCTTATGTAGAATTCCGTACCCAAAGGGTAAAAACGGAACCCTATTACCTTACCTTAGTAATAGGATTCCGTCTTAACTTCACCGTCTGTCTGCCTGTCTGTTTGCTTGTCAGTTGCCAGGTTAGATAGCTAAAATTATAAAAGATTATGCATGTCTATATTAATTTAGATACACAAAATTTCATAATAATTTTTCATAAAATATTTAAGAACTATAATACATTTATTGCTTTATTTGATTATGTAACTGAGACATAACTTCATATGAATTATATTGGTAGCTTCGACGATTTGTAAGTGTTTTTTTTTTAAATCTATACAAATAAAGATTATTTTGACTTTGTTCTTCATGTTCCTTATGTGTACACCTATCAAACATTACCTTAGGTACATTGAACATTTACACAATACTATAAAATATAAAACTTACCTATATAAAGCATTGTGTGATTCAAATGAAAGTTATTACCAAAATTTGGTTCCCCGTAATGATTCCCAGGGTGATGAAGATGATGATTACTGATTTTTATACCAAGTACATTTATTGTAGAATGTGATTATGTGACTTTGAGATATTATTTAATTTGTATTAATGCCATACACACATATACGTAACACTTACCATAGATTTAATTAATGTTGTGTTTGTACAATCGGTTACTAGTATTTTGATTGTTTAACGATGAAAATTATTTTTATGACACTTGTCATTCGTTTTTGATACCTTATTATATGTAATAATCTGTTATTATACAATATTATCTACTAATATTACATTGGTACGAAGTTTATTAAGCTCAACACGTTTCATAGTTTTGACTTCGAAAGTTTTTATAAAGTACCAAGTATTGCTTGTATTCATTTTGTATTTTAATTATGTATTGTACCAATGATATTTTCTAAAGATTTAACGTACCTATCGAATGTTTACTTAAATAAAATAAAAATGGCAAGATGTTGCACAAGAGTTATCAATAGTCGATATTTCCTTTGAAAATATCGGGAGAAAGGTCTTACACTGCGTTGTATAGGTACAATTTGGTATTTTTTTACCTTTATAGGCGTGAAATGGTGTTAAGAAGAATAGATTTTGTTAATTTTTAATACAATTACTAAAATTAATCTCAATTGTGGCAAAAAAGACGAAAATAAATATTTTGAATTTTTTGAAGGTAATTTGGTTGTATTTCTGTAAGTAATCACTCAATTTTAATTTAAAATACACATTAATGTTTTAAAAAAATATATAATTTACCCACAATTAATACTGTCATTTGAATGTATATTTAATTTTCATAGTTAACAAAATGTATGAAAATATTTCCATCTCGAAAAATATTTTCATCATGCAATAAATATGTAAGACACATACTATGTAATGTTATTAAGAAATACCCCTGCAATAAATATTTAGTACAAATCACTTCATTGCAAATATTGAAAAAAACCGTGCAAAAAGTACGTAAAGATTAGTGATCCGTATTTTTTTACGAAAAGACACGTGCATTAAAGGAGTATGTGCACATAATCTATATAATATTTTAGGAATTGCATAGCAAAATAATCATATATTTACTTACTATAAGTTCTTTGTGAATTAAGCTCATGCATTAAATATGTAATCGTTTCTTTTCTCTCTGAGTATTAAACAAGCAGTCTCTCCACAATACCAATCAATGAGAATTAAAGGACGTGTGTAAAGCTTTCTAATGATATGAAATACATAGGAATAACATAAAGGGTTCAGAAGTTATAACAAAAATAAAGTGTTTTTTTGCTCTCCTGAAAAGTTGGTGTTTTTGAGTTACACCTTTAATGCACGGGTGGTGCGAAGTGCTTAAGCTACTTACTTTGGGATTAGAGCAATGTATGTGATGTTTTTTAAAAAAAAAAAAAAAAAAATGACCTCTGGGTCGTGTTTCTGCTGGTGAGAAGGGTTTCCGGAGCTCAGAGCATGGCGATGGGAACTTACAGGTAACTGACAAGTTACTTGCCCGTTGTCACAGCAACTTGGGCTTCTCTTTCGCTTTCCATCAGGCGTAGGGAAATCATTATGTCGAGATACTATAAAAAAAAAAATGTAAAAATCAGATGAATTTGCCACAAGCATCAAATGGTACAAATACGCCACTGTCTTTATGTAATGTATATGTCACCGGAAAATAACAAAACTCGTAAATTGATCAATTTCCTAGGTAGTTGATTAACTTCCGGAAAATAACAAACGGCAGTTCAAATGTATTATTAACGTATGTATTTTAGTAAATTGATCAATTTACGGTGTCTTGCCGTTAAATAATCCGACGAAGGCGAGGTGAACGTTGATTGGTTCAATGACTCACATGATGTTATACCGTCAACCAATCAGGGAACAGTGTATTAAGTTACGGGTAATAATGCACCGTTAAATAGTACATTGAGCAACGATTGGACAATTAGAGGACGATTTTACTTGTGTCAAAATCGTAAATTATTAAATTACTGCCAGGCTACCGTAAGTTGATCAATTAACTGAAATCCATTGCGTTAAATAATACATTTCAACTACCGTTTGTTATATTTCGTAAGTTAATCAACTACCTAGGAAATTGATCAACTTACGATTCTTGCTATTTTCCGGTGACATCTATGCAACATAACTTTAGCTCGTACTCTACACACGAGTACTACTAACCTAGATTAAACCACCACTTCGTATATTAACATGCATCGCCCAGATCATCCCCAATGCGGTGATAAACCGTCCACCAGCGAGCCATAAGCTAACATCTATTCAAACCACAATACACTTAAATCAAGACAAATGTCGCAGACACTCCAGAAAATGATCCTTCAAGGGAGATAAATGCCATTACGGGAGCAGACGGTCGCCCATATAATTTAGTCGCAGCCATCTTAGTTTGCTTACAGTGGGAGAAGCTGCAGCAAGGAATGTTCGGTGTGAACGTCCGTGCGGTGATAATAAAGATGAAGTATGATGTAGATGTAGAAGTAGGTATGTAGTCTAGAAAGAAAATCGACCTCGTTGGTGTCGTAATAAGGAAGAGAGGTAGGCCATAGCGAATCTTCGCTCGAATTGAGCCGCCCGTCCGGGGAAGGACCTCCACCCTATAGAATACCGCAGTCAAATGACCTCTGGGTCGTGTTTCTGCCGGTGAGTAGGGTTTCCGGAGCTCGTGGGGGGTTAGGGTTGGGCATATGCATGACTTTTTTTATGGATTTATTGAGATACATAAATATCGAAGAACTTTAAAACTATCTTTTCTATTAAGCGAGTTATAAAGCGTTAAAGTTATTGCTTAGACAGAGAGATCCGACGTGGCGTATGACGTCACGTACCGTACGCGCCATACCAACTCTATAGAAAAATCTGTTTCGCGTCAGAGAGACGGATATAAATATTTACTTTCAAAGACTGTATCTCGCCCATTTTTCAGCCAATTTTGATTTTGTTTTCACTGTTCGCAGTATATTATCATCTATTTTACGATAAATTAGTAAATACATCAAATTATTTTTCATGCATATTCCCTATTAGGTCTTCTCGCTTTAATCGATCCCTCCCAGACAACCTTTGATTGTTTACCGGGAGCCATCTGTCAGTTCACTGTCCCCCGCTGTACTGTGCCCGTCCCGTAAGCGTTTAGTTTCGTCAGCAGGCACGTCTTGTGGTTGGCAGATGTTTTTGCACTCCTATTGAAGACAGTTTGAGTAAAAAATCGGGTTCAACTTTGCGGAATAGAAGATTAGTTGGGTAAAATAATATTTTTTTGGGGAGTTAACTTTGTACGTTAAAAGGTTTCGTTGCTTGACGGCTACGTGGTTATTTTTTAAAGGATTTTTCAAACATTAGTGTGCATTGTTTTAGCCATTAGGTTATTAGGACCGTGGGCATGATGCCGAAAAAAAGTAATTAGCCCGTCTTTTGGCTTGTTAAAAAATAAAAGGCACGTATTTTTTCATTTGTATATTAGACCAAAAATTACAAAGATATAGCCCATTAAAATTACGCGTGGACGTCAGATTTTAGGAGTTTTTTCGGAAATTAGTGACGACAAAGACCCCACTCCTACATTTTGATGCCTTGTAAACAAAGGAAAAATATTAAAAAATCAAAAAAAGTGTCTAATATATTTTTATAATCAAAAATACAGACTAAATATAATGTAATTATTTTGACCCTGGACACGTGCCTGGAATGGCACCTTACGCCTCTACTTTCATAGTACGAACGGCAAAACTATGGATGGAACTCTTGGCCGGCCTCCTTGTTCCTCGACAGATATGACCTTCCGATGTTCAAGTTCGATACGACCGAAGAGGGATCGGGCGCAGGGCTGGACCAAAAGTTTATCAGGCTTTGCGATGCAGTGGGTTTATGATCGCCAACTTCCTGAACAGAGATGAAATATCACTTCACTAGATAGTATAAAACAAAGTCGCTTTTGTTTCCTGACTGTACCTATGAATGCTTACTCGTATATCTTTAAAACTACGTAAAGAATTTTGAGGCGATTTGTTTTTGTTTATAATAAGAGCGATCAGGATGACCTCACTTCACCTGATGGTGAGCGGTCGTGAGATCCATGTGAGGTCGACAGGCACACCAGGGAAAATCCACCGCGCCTTTTTCTCTCACCCTGAACATGTTTTAATAGAAAGAAAGAAAGAAAGAAAGAAAGAAAAAATGTTTATTAGGTACCACAAAAGACTGAATACTATTACAGCACGGTTAAATACAAAGGTGTACCTAAATGGTCTCCGCTCAGCATATGTCGCTGCGCAGATAAGCGCTGCCACACTGGTATTCTGCGGATGCCTTTAACTTAGAGATAGATAGAAGGATACAAAAGGAAGGTTTCTGTGTATAATATATGCATTTTTATAGTATTGCACACGTGCGAAACCGGGGCAGGTGGCTAGTTATACATAAAGTACGGTCCATATTCCCGACTAAAATCTTATCCAAAAATTAGACGTTACAATTTTTACTCGCGCTCAAGTATGATAAGTGTTCTTTTCATTCCAATTATGTGGGTAGCCTTTTTTATCCATGATTTAATTCAGCCATTACTCTTAAATGCTCCAACATAGGTACCTGCCACACCACAGACTCAAATAGTGTCCTGTTGGCGTTCCAGTCACGTCCTCAGAGCAATTTAATCAAAGTGCGTAATTTGTCCCGATTTATAAGGACGGTGGCGCCTCTAGCGGCCGCGCGCGTAACTAGAATGTCAGCCATTATGGCGGCATGATTCAGTGGGCTCTTTCGATTAATTAAAATTAATAGGTTAGGCTGTTGTCTAAGCGGGGATTTTTGAGAGGATTTGTACATTTAACTTTCACGGCGTTTATAAAGCCACTATTGTCATAATAGAGAGTGTGGGTGTACCCAAGCGGGTAAACCCAAGTGGGTGTAGCAAGCCTGTAGGCTTGCTTGATTGTTGAAAGAGTGAAATGTTGTAAGCACAAAGGAGAGCCATCGTTACGGCCTTTGAGATGCTCCTTTATGCATATGATCCTATAGGAATAAGTAAGTAACTATGTAGGTATACCTAAGCGCCAGCAAAAGCTATAGTTTTTACCGGAGCGACAAAAGAAGGAGATGCCAATTATAAATAGAAGTGGTAGGTACTACCTATCTTTCTATTTTATAGTAGCAAATTATAGTGGCCTCCCGTCGCTTCTTAAACGAAAGAGAGGCCCAAGTTGCTGCGACAACGAATAAGTAACCAAATTATATTCTGATTCAGTTGATAGCTCGCCTCATCCTTTGTTTTTAACTATCCTCTTATCTTAATGTGCCCCCAATTAGTGATGTGCATTTATTCATTTATTAGATCATCCTGTTAATAAATATTTATAAGGTGTTTTATTAGATCATCCTGTTGATAAATATTTATAAGGTGTTATATTCATTTTGTGACTGATTAATTAATGAAATCGCTAAATCTCATAACTTGAGCTCCTCCACAAATACCTTTACTTTTAATTAGAAAAATTCTACTATCTCCTATTGATTCGACTGAATTCACCGTTATCGTCAAATATTTAAGAATTCATCCAACAAGATCGAAGTTTGCCAAATCTTGGTAATACAATGGCCAAGTTGAAATATTAAATTTACTCGTCAAAATATTGGGTGGTTCTGAGTAGGCAGAGAGGCGTGAGCTAACTTTGTTACGGCGTTAAAGGAGACATTGAAGTTGGATTAAATGCTTAATGGCCTTGAATATTTGGAGAGTAACAAGTTATTAGATTATTGGACGGCTGTATAGACTAATTAAATAATAACCAAAACCGAAGACTTTGTCCATGTGGTTTACAGATTTAGAATAGGATACCCCATCTCATCCCATGGGTGTTGTAGGAGACGACTAAGGGAGTTTCTGGAAACGGGCAGCAGCGTTTTCCTGGGTATAAATAAAACCTACTGCGGTTACTAACCCTCCAGCCAAGCGTGGTCATCATCATCATCTTCATCTTCAGCCTATTGTAGTCCACTGCTGGACATAGGCCTCTCCAGTTATTCGCCACTTAGGATAAACATTTGGAGGATATACCCATAATCGCCACGCTGGGCAGGCGGGTTTGCGATCGCATGGCGTAGCTGTTCGCTCCGGTGACGCTGCTGCCGACATCGGTCTGTGGTATTTAGCTACGCCTTCTATTGTGATGGTTATACCGCCACCAGTCGGTTGCCAGCGCCTCGTTTGTTATTCGGCAGGATGCACCACGTGCAGGTGAGGTTGGCTTGGAGCGAAATTATGATAGGCCGCTCCCTTACATCCCCTAAACATAGTAATAGCAACCCAAGCGTGGTGGCTACCCAAATCGCCCAAAACGACCATTTTCATTGGTGAGGGCCTGTGTACTACAGAGGACATCTGCAGCTAATGGTGAAGATGAGTAATAATAATAAATTTATTTATTTCTTTCCCACAATGTTGCTCTACTAAACTAAAACTAAACTTTAACTAATAGTTACATTAAACAAAGCAACAGCGGGCACTGGTGCCCGAACTAGGGAAGACCCAGTGTCTTGAGTAATAACTCCAGACCTCATCTCGGCCACAGTGGCTAGTGGAACTTCTCAGGAGAGACAAGTACGAAGGAGTTATTGAATTGAGCAACAGATGCACTCTCTGTTCCTCCCGTTAAGTATAAGTTACAGATTCCTGTCGTGTATTTAGGGTTAGGGGCAAGAGCCTTCCGCTCCCCCCCAGTCTGATGATGATGACGGAATCAACTGGCTATAATCGTAGTCATATAGAAAAAAAAACTGTCGTGTATTTTCACGCGAGTAAAACCGGTTATTAAATACTCTAACGAAACAAATTGAATCACAGCTCCTGGATTAGGTTTTTTTGCGTCGTCCATTCGAAACTTTTGATGTGAATTTATTAAATTACATTCATTTTCGCGTAACAGCCAAAATGTATGGCGCTGTCACTTTTAATTTGTTTCGTTTAAGAGAAAAGAATGTTTCGCGCTTTAATTTTGTTATTGTTTTTTATTTAATATTTACATGGAGTTTGATGGGTATTTTTTATTGTAATATCAATTAATTGCTGGACTTTGGTATTACTTAGTGTAAAGACTATTATACATAGAATAATTAAAAAGTGAGTGTTCCCCGATAGATAAATAAATACATCAGACAACATCACATACATTGCTCCGATCCCAAAGTAAGTAGCTTAAGCACTTGTGTTATGGGTATCAGAACAACGAAGGTACCACAAATAAATACAAATATAAACACCCAGATACGAAACAAACACAAGTGTTAATCACACGAATGTTTGTCCCGGGTGGGAATCGAACCCACGACCCTTGGTTCAGAAGGCAGGGGTCACTACAAATTGATCCACCGAGCCAGTCAAACACTACATAGATGTAACAATCTTCAGATTTTTAAGACAAGAAAGAAGAGAATCCGCGGTTTTTACTCTATCCTCTCTATCAAAGGAACGCCTGTATTACTCTTGGAGCTTACCAAGCATGGTAAGGATAAAAGTCATATAATTTTATGCAGTGTAATTTTTATTACACATAATTTAGATTTCAAAAAGAAAAGCTTCCCTGAAAGCGAGTTTAAACTGAAAAATCTTTTGTAAGGCCGTTTATTTTTACAACCGTCGGCAAGCAGCCCGAAATGGATACTAAAATTTGTTTTCCATTTGCCGGAGCAAAAAACTACCCCGTCAGTTTATGGCACAATAAAATTATGGATAGCTTCTCTGTTTTACTACTAATTGATGTTGTATATAAACGTTGAGTTACAAATGGATAAACATGGCATTTCTTCTCAGAAGAAAGTTGTGACGAGAAGTCTTGGATGTCGAGAGTCGGGTGTACTCTTTCTCGTCAAGAAGGCAAATTGACAGTATACTTCAAAAATAATCTTTTATTGTAGATCTCAATAGCTTAGATTTCAAAAAAACCAAGACATACCACCCAGGGTCACACATTGCTATCTAGCCCCAAACTAAGCCGAAGCTTGTACTGGGCAACTGATAGATTTAGACTCTATTCTCTCTCTGAAGTTTATCAGTTGTCTAGTACCCATAGCACAAGTTTCGGCTTAGTTTGGGGCTAGGTGGCGCTGTGTGGCCCAGCGTGGCATGTCTTGGGTTATTTATTTATTATTCTCCCAAGTCGTTGCAGCATTGACTGTCTCAATTCTCCTTTACACTTAGTGTCGTCAAGGTGTCTACCTTTACAAAAATAATCTGAGCTCTTTCAATTTCCACCAAACTCGGCCACAAAAAAGCGCTTCTTCAATCATCAAGTTACCGGCTCGTAATTGATTTATGCACGAAGTTGGCCACGATACAGCACGCCGGCACTCAGTAACTCTTCTAAGTGTAAAAGTTCGCGTTGTTTCAGTAAATGAATTTCAAACTTCATAATTATGCACTATCTGGTGCTTAATGGCTTATGCATTGGTAAGGTCGGGGAAGGTCGTCGGTCGGTCCATTCATCAGGCTGTCATAATATAAAACTAGCATAAGACCTAGGCTTTCTGGATTTAGAATAAGGTTAAGTCTAAGAATTACCGATTCTAAAAATGACTGCATGGTCTATAAATGACCAATTCTTGAAATGTACAATTCTTAAAATGACTAATTTTACAAATGACTGATTTTTCAATTCTATGAACAGTAAGTACTTTGTATAGGTATATCGTAATTCGAAAATAAAATGCGATTTAAGTTGACAAATCATATATTTCAAATAGTTTCTGTTTTAATTAACAAATGAGGAAAACATACAATAATTTACCGATATTATGTCATAATGGGTTTTATACAATACAAGTACTACATTTTGTAGCGCAAAAGTAAACATATATTCGACCACCCCATATCAACTTGTGGGTGCCGTAGAAATCGCTTACCACATTTATCAACACATAATACGGTCTTGGCTTGGAGCGAAATGATGATAGGCCGCTCCCTTACATCCTCACCTGCCCGTGGGGCATCCTGCCGAATAACAAACGAGGCGCTGGCAACCGACTGGTGGCGGTATAACCGTCAAAATTGAAGGCGTAGCTAAATACCACAGACCAATGACGGGCAGCAGCGTCACCGGAGCGAGAAGCTACGCCCTGCGATCGCCAACCCGCCTGCCCAGCGTGGCGATTATCGGTATATCCTTCAGATGTTTGCCCTGTGGCGAACAACTGGAGAGGCCTAAGTCCAGCAGTGGACTGTGATAGGCTGATGATGATGATGATGAATACGGTCTTACGCAATATGAAATATTTTACATTGAACTTATAGACCATCAGATTGAATCAGTGGTGCTGAGCGCTACCTCTGACACGATGATCGCTGGCTTAATCCCCGCACAATACGCATAGATATACGCGTAAATACCACATACCTATGACGGCCAGCATCGAAGCCGGAGCGAGAAGCTACGCCCTGCGATCGCCAACCCGCCTGCCCAGAGTGGCGATCATGCGTATACTTATCCTCCAGACGTTTGTCCTAAGTGGCGAACAACTGGAGAGGCTTATGTGGACTGCGATGATGATGATGATGACTACGTCAAAACCGGATGCCTTTCAACGAAATCAGTTAGATATAGAGTAGATTATTGGACAATAAAATCTTATAGACCATTAGATCTATCAAATGTTAACTGTTACGAGACCAAAGTCGTAGCTTCGGCTAAGACGTTACGGACGCAAACAGCGGCGCTAACTCATCCCGGGTCATAAGCGATAATAATTAACGCGCGCCCCGAGCGGCTGTTGCGGACCCGCCGATAAATTGGGACCTTTGGGCACTTATCGTGAATAGCGATTAGCGGCTGGGTACCTACTGAGTGAGATGCGGTTCGGTGTTGGATGAGAAATGTTAATCATCATCATCAACAGCCTTTATCAGTCCACTGCTGGACATAGGCCTCTATGATCGCCATTTTGATCGATCCTTGGCTTCTCGCATCCAGCACTTGCCAGCCGTCCTGCGGAAATCGTCGCTCCACCTGGCCTGAGGGCGTCTTACACTACGTACGAAATTTTAATAGTTTAGGTACTTATTAATTGTATAAGTAGGATTTTTTTATATTGTTTTAAATAGTAGGTGCTGGCTTGTTTTGTAGTAAACAAGCCAGGGGCCCGCATAAAAAAAAAACAGTCCAGTGATGATGACAAGGCCGGCCTGGCTATCATCGTAGTCATTTAGAAAAAAAAAGCCCGCCTGATATTAAGTGAATGTTTCTACTAGTAACAATGTGGTTTCTACTGACGAGAGAAACGCGCTTATCAATTGCTATAAGAAATCTCTTCCAGACAACCTTTTTCTCATAAATATTAACTTCCTAATCATCATTCACCAGTCTGTCACAAAGTAATTAAATGTTCCCCACGTCACGGCTCACCTGAATTAATAAGCGCCTACTTGCGTTAGGACATAAAATGAATTAAGCAGTCTGGGAACTACTTAAAACTTGACCGAGAGCACCGGAGATTGGGTGCGTACCGACTAGGAGCTACTCTGCTAGTTTTGGTGGGTGTGCACTGGCGAGCAAAAATACTGACTCACATAATATTATGCACAAATTTTAGTAGTTTATGTAAAATTATCACTCTGTGTGTCCCTTCGGTTTTCTGATTGAGAATAGGACCATCCCATCTCATCCCATGAGTCTCATAGAAGACGACTAAGAAACAACGGTTTTACACTTTTTAGTGTAAGTTTATTTAGGTCTTCTTCTTTTTATGGTCTTTTAAACGAGGCGTGAAGCTTATGCAGGCCGAGATTGTGTTACCGAAGCGTGTTGCGCTAACTGGGCATGATACGGATCACTTAAAAAGTTTAGATTATGCTATGCCTGGAGCACAGCCCTACCGCTGATATGAGGAAAGATCTCTTCTTCTTCTCTAATCTTATGATGACACCTTTGTTTTTTTTTTAGCATTACGCACCGTCATGCCACCTCCGGGGGAGGTGACATGGTGTGTGGGACTCACACCTCCCGAACTGGGAGGGTATACCCACTAAACCCCCCTGTGTCGCCAGTGGGCAGCAAGTTGCAGGGACACGGGCAACGCCGAAGCATACCGCCACATCCCTGCATGCCCTGGCCAGCCGCAGATGACAAGCGGCTGGCACTCCTGGTCCGGGGAGGGCAAATACCCCTACCCCCGGCTTCCGGGGAGCAATAGGTTGCTCCCCAGGCAGACCTCGTGCAACGGTGTGGCTGCACCCACCACACCGTTACGCCCCTATGAGTGGATCGTGCCCCCCGCACTCACCACTCGGGGCACGAAGGAGAGGCTTAGAGGGCATACGATGCGTTGTATGCCCTCCGGCGACGCCCGGTTATGATGACACCCTATGTCAACTTAGGCCCTAGTCTATTGTGTCATCTTTTCCTAATGGTATGTCATCTTACACATGTAGACAGAAGTGCAAATAATGTGATTTTTTTATATTTATATTAAGTTAAGCCTTGAAACTATAATACATTTGTTAATTAATGATTACTTGAATATATCGTAAGATATTGATCTCATTTTGACTATATTTATTTTGAATATTTGTTCTCAAATAAAAAGTATGTCATCTTAAACACAATTCCCCTGGAAACTATAAATATGATAATGATCAAGAACTATGCTGAGTCGATTGTCTTGCTCGCGAGTGCACATCTGCGGGTAACACATTTCGTGGTCTGGAACGGCTCTCTAGGTAATAATGGGAAATGACGTGAGCACGGAATGCTGTTGTTAAGTACGTTAAGTATTTAAGTAGGTCAACTTGATGTATTCGCGCTCAGTACATTGTGAGCGCATCTTCTGTCTGTTTTAATAAGCAAACTTCACGGAGCGAGGTGTTGGAAACTTTTGAAATTTCCATAATTTTTAACAGGATTTTATCTCGCAAGGAGTTTTCCGTATCTTCCAATTTTGAATTAGATGTTTCATTTATACTTTTTCCAAAAGGTTTGCGCGCTTGAAAATTTGATATTCATTTCTTTTATTTTTCAGTCTGTGAGTTTCACCCACGGTTTCACCCTCCATGTTGAGTGAAAATCCCACTTTTTGTCTTGTTTTTATAAATAGTACCTACAGCAACTATACTCTGCTACTCGTTGTCTGGCATTCTCATTTCTTTAACCTTTTCAATCATGAGGGTGGCAGACTGTTTTTCTATATGGCTACGATGATGGCCAGGGCGGCCTTGTCATCATCACCGGAGTGTTGAGGGAGCGGAAGGCTCTCACCCCTAAGGTGGCAGAAGAACAAGCGACCTATTATAGCGACAGTACGCCTCTCTAGTCGTTCGCCACTTTGGGCGAACATCTGAGCTTTACCCATAATCGCCACGCAGGGCAGGCGGGTTGGCGGTCGCAGTGACTAGCTCCTCGCCTTCGATCATGATGGTTATACCGCCACATGTCGGTTGCCAGGAGAAATGAAAGCTGAAACAGAACGAACTCACATTGTGGAATACATCGAGAATAGAAATAGCTTAGCATTAATCCGTGGTATGGCCGCACGCACGGATGCCTGCCGAGATAGAGCCAGCTCCGCGCGGCGCGTACGCGGCCCGAATGCCCTCGCGTTCGGGGTCACTTAGAGCAACACCCTTGGAGGTGTTAAGGAGAGCTGATTAGCTGTTTCGTTTGATCATGACCTATAATACTTTATTTCTTTATTTTTATAATCGAAAACAGCATCCCTAGTAGCGGCGCGTTAGAGTAGGTGCGCTTGGGTGCCTGATATAACATAGGGGCGACGCGACGAAAAGGGTACCCTAGCACCATGTTTCTTCACAAACATTGTATAGACCTACCACGACCTACCTACTTTAAAGCGAAGAAGGGAGAGCATGGGTAGTTCTAAAACCGGCTTTGTTCCTCTTTGTGGGATGAAAGGTAGGTACCTAGAGAGAGGTAGGGCATAGCGAATCTTCGCTCGAATTGAGCTGCCCGTCCGGGGAAGGACCTCCACCCTATAGAATACCGCAGTCAAATGACCTCCGGGTCGTGTTTCTGCTGGTGAGTAGGGTTTCCGGAGCTCGTGGGGGGTTAGGATTGGGCCGGCATGGCAGTGGCAACTGACAGGTTACTAATCAGTTACTTGCCAGTTGTCACAGCGACTAGGGCTTCTCTTTCGCTCACCATCAGGCGAAGGGAAGCCATTATGTCGAGCTACTATGAAAAAAAAGTGAAAATAAGCTCAAGACTTTGCGGCATCGGACAACGGTGAAGTAACTTGATACTTCTGATTGCCATAGCATATAATATGTATAACTATAATTATGGGCTGATCCCGAAACGCGACCGAAGTCACTTCATGGGATTTTCGCCGAGAGGCTTGTGAAGAAAAAACCCCTATATGATACACATATGTATCTGTACTTGAAACAAGCACATATATTTTGTCAATAAATTTCGTAACAATTATGTTCGGTCGGGCTGGGATGGTCTAACAGCCTGACGGAAATACGGCCAGGAGCGTATTATTAGTGCACTATAATATTATTATACCTAGGTATCTACTTAGCAGAGAGCTAGGTAGCAGAATTCGCAGTAGCATAATTTCTGTCAGGAGAACATTATTATTACGAGTATATATACCAACCGGTCTGTGATGTTATTTCTACGGCACTCTGGCAGCTAACATATTCTAAGTTCGGTATTCACTACACGAGCGGCTGTTTCGATTACATTCTCTGTTCTTAGAATTAAGTTTAAGTGAAGTTTCGAGAGATTATAACCGCTTGAACAATCATGATGTTAGGTAGCTACTGTCAGCTTTGAAACGGTTGGCCGTCCTCAAATCTTGGAATTACTAAACTATAGGTAGGCTGTTTCGGGATTTGGAACTATTGTGACAACTTTGTTAAATGGGCTCCATTTTGAGATGCTTTTCGTAACAGATTAATTGCGTTTCAGTTAATTTTACCCCAATAGGTAGGTACCTCACATTATTACTATAGTTAAACACGATTATACTTTGTTTGTTGAAACTTACAAATAACAGATTCATTATAACGATCCATGCATTCGGGATGTAAGGGGGCGATCTATCATCTTTTCGCTCCAAGCCAACCTCACCTGCCCGTGGTGCATCCTGCCGAATAACAAACGAGGCGCTGGCCACCGACTGGTGGCGGTATAACCATCACAATTGGAAGCGTAGCTAAATATCACAGACCGATGACGGGCAGCAGCGTCACCGGGGCGAGAAGCTACGCCCTGCGATCGCCAACCCGCCTGCTCAGCGTGGCGATTATTGGTATATCCTCCAGATGTTTTCCCTAAGTGGCGAACAACTGGAGAGGCCTACGTCCAGCAGTGGACTGCGATAGACTGATGATGATGATGATGCATTCGGTTCGATTACATCCCCATTTATAGTGGTCGCTTCCCGTATATCCTAGAAACAGACATAAAGTATGCAGCAACTGCACTTTCGATGAAAATTTGAAGGATCCTTTTACCTAGCTAAAAGTTTCTACACAACAAAGTTCGGGCTAAACTATGACTTGCTTTCAAGCGTCGCCTCCGTGAATACTTGTCACCTGTGAGCTTGCTACTTGCCACGTCTCCGTTGTTTGAAGACTAATAAAGTCATGCCGAGGCTTACAGAAGTTTCGGTTAAACAGTTGGGAACAACTTGCTGCTTCTAAATAGATTCTGATAAATATCGTATGATCTAAACATATGAAAGCGGTCATTCCCTGTACTTATACTGTTTACTCTATGTTCAAATTAAGTTGTAAAGTCGCACACTTCCGATAATGTAACAGATAGACTTGCTACTTTTTGAATATGATCAAGAAGTCTTGTTTCACAGAGCCTCTACCGAGAGGTTCTTTTCCATAAAGAGACGCTGTATGGAAAAGAGTAACTTTTCCATGCCAATGTGTCACAGTAATAAATAAATGTAATATAGGTAATCATCATCATCATCAGCCTATTACAGTCCACTGCTGGACATAGGCCTCTCCAGTTGTTCGCCAATTAGAGCAAACATTTGGAGGATATACCCATAATCGCCACGCTGGGCAGGCGGGTTGGCGATCGCAGGGCGTAGCCTCTTGCTCCGGTGACGCTGCTGCCCGTCACCGGTCCTTAGTATTTAGCTACACCTTCAATTGTGATGGTTATACCGCCACCAGTCGGTTGCCAGCGCCTCGTTTGTTATTCGGCAGGATGCACCACGGGCAGGTGAGGTTGGCTTGGAGCGAAAAGATGATAGGCCGCCCCCTTACATCCCATCCTAATATAGGTAATAGAATAGTATAAAAAGAAAATTTATAAATATCAGAAGACATCAATATAAATACTTAAATACAAATATAAACATACAGACACTGAACAAACAAATGTTCATCACACGAATGTGTGCATCGGGTGGGGATCGAGCCCATAATCCTGGTTTTAGAAGGCAGGCGTCACTATCAATTGACCCAATAGGCCAATTAAAAGTAGCTACAATGTTTACAATGGAACAAATTCGACATCACCGGGGAGAGATCAGACGCGGAACCAACGACTATTTATGTAATATGTGCTTTCCGCTGCATTTGAGTGTATCACTGCCAATCTACCGATTCCTGTTGCCATAGAGTAAGTAATTTCTCGACAGAAAAGATCTGTGTGCCTAGCACGAACATTTTCGAAAAAGTATGCGTAACGTTACCGTAAACATTTGTATGAAACTTGGTACAGCGCCCCTATCGTGCGTAAGAGGTACTACGTTTACGTACGTTAAAGTAGTGAAAATCATGTGTCCTTCAAGCTGGAATCCTCATCTCTGAAACCTGCATGAAAACGAATTTTGACTATGCCAAAAAATAGTCATGAAATAGTCATAAATAGTCGCCAAGTAAAAAAAATAGTCGCATTATAGTTTCGGAGTTATAGCTATAGGTTGGTGAGGATTCTAGCTTGACGTTCAAGCTGTAATCCTCACCTCTGATGCAAGCAAACGGCAAAGTCTATCGAATTGGTTTATGTTCCAAAAAATAGTCATGAAATAGTCGCAACGGCATACCAAATTTCAGAATAAGTCGTTAAGAGATTCCAGAGATATAAGGGTAGGTTGGTGAGGATTCTAGCTTGAACATTTGAAAACTTCAAATATCTCCGAAACGGCTACGATTTTCGATTTGAGTTTTTGCCAAAAAATAGTCGTGAAATAGTCGTCTCCAACGGAAATAAATTTGAGCTGATTTAATTAGAAAATGAAAAGTTATAATTTTCCCTACAATTTTGGAGGTACAGTTGTATACAAAATGTTTTACTTCATTTGATATTATTGTGAAATGTTCTGCTTAAAATATAATATTTCGTTCAATTAGGTATTTTCCATGGCAGCTGTTATGATTAAACAAAAAAAAACAAACATTTTTATGTAGCTATTTTTATTTATTATAATATAAAGTTTGCATATTAGTACAAAACTTGTTTAAATCTGAAATCAGTACATATAATACACAATTACCGACCTGTTCCCACCCAGCAAAAAGAATAACTATGAGCTTTAATTATTGATCTTTACATATATTTCACATAATATCACAGCAATACCTTTAATGTTAATATCACAGCAATGCGTTTTTAAAATGGTTAGAGCTAGTTCCACAACACTTACTAGATGGCGTGACTGTCAAGCAAAATACTCAAGTCAATGAAATGTCCGCGACGATGATTGTGGGAAGACACTAATGGTGCTCCCACACTGCCGCGCCGTTAGAAAATGTTTAGCAACGTTAGCAGACATTTAATCACATGTCATTGTGTTAAAAATTATTTCATGTTAGAAAATGTTTCGTAACTGAGTAAACATTTTATAACAAGTTATCTTCTATCCATACCTACTTATAATAAATATGTAGAGAAGTCAATTCTGTACATTAAATATATTTTCAAAATAACTATAAGGGAGTCATTAGTGATCGATATTGATGCCAAAAATGCAATCAGTAAAATTGTTGTCTATCTGTCTGTATGTTCGTTATAGAAAAAAAACTACTAGACGGATTTTAACGAAACTTGTTACGATTACTCTTCATATTCCTGGGCAGGTTATGGTATACTTTCATCACGCTACAATTAATAGGAGCAGAGCAATGGCAGGAAGTGTTGGGGAAACGGGAGAAATTTTTATCTGTATGTTTGATCGCGCCTCACGCGAAAACTACTGCTTGGATTGTTGGTGTCTGATTCGTTTATTGAATTTGCGACTTTAAAAAGCACCCTTCCTACCAGCACTGTATTACATTGATTTTTGTAGAAACAAACCTGTGAACGTAATCCAACTCATATTGAACTAACTATGATAATTGTGATCAAAACTAATTGCTGTGATATAAACATTATATTTAGTTATTTTTAATTTAAACATGTTATGTACGCATTTTCAAGCTTTAAATTGTACTAAATAAAAATAGCTACAAAAATTATAAATGTTTGTTTTTATTTATTTAATCATAAGAGCACTCGGTCTAGTCACTAGTCTTGGAAAACACCTAATTTGACGAAATATTATAGTTCAAGCGAAATATTTTACAATAGTATAAAATGAAGTAAACATTTTGTACACGACTGTACCTCCATAGAAATGTAGGGAAAAATTAACACTTTTTAATTTCAAATTAAATCAGCTCAAATTTATTTCCGTTGGAGACGACTATTTCATGACTATTTTTTGGCAAAAACTCAAATCGAAAATCGTAGCCGTTTCGGAGATATTTGAAGTTTTCAAATGTTCAAGCTAGAATCCTCACCAACCTATCCTTATATCTCTGGAATCTCTTAACGACTAATTCTGAAATTTGGTATGCCGTTGCGACTATTTCATGACTATTTTTTGGAACATAAACCAATTCGATAGACTTTGCCGTTTGCTTGCATCAGAGGTGAGGATTACAGCTTGAACGTCAAGCCAGAATCCTCACTAACCTATAGCTATAACTCCGAAACTATAATGCGACTATTTTTTTTACTTGGCGACTATTTATGACTATTTCATGACTATTTTTTGGCATAGTCAAAATTCGTTTTCATGCAGGTTTCAGAGATGAGGATTCCAGCTTGAAGGACACAAAATCATCGCCTTCGTATCGTAACGTAAACCAATTTGTATTAAAGCGCATGCGCGAACTTGTTTTGACGTATTATAAAGTAAATGTCAAAGGCTGGCTATCGAGACCTTACGAATACTTCGTCACTTAAAATTTTTAAGTGAGACAAGATATTTTACTTGATAATTTAGATTTTTCTACTTATTGACTATGTTTCGAAGTGAGCTTAGTCATTTTTAACATAAAAGTAATGCAAAGCTCTCCAAGATGTTCACGTAATACGCTGATATCAAATGATAAACTTACGCAGTCCACTGTTGGACATTGGCCTTATAGGCTTTACCCCTAATTACCACGCTGGGCAGGCAGGTTGGCGATAGGGTACAACGTGGGAAGTCTCCTCGAGTAACTGTCTATTTCCAGTCCCTGTGAATCCTCACGGATTCTATGGGAACGGTAGTAGGCATTCGTGGCTAATAGCTTTGTAAATTAAGGACAAATGTTTATAAGTATATTTAATCATTTTTATGTATTCAAAAGATAATACAAAAATAATTCCGAACTATTTCTTATTCAATCTATTGACCTCACTCCATCCTCTGCTGAATGTACGGTACGCCTCCTTTAATTTAGGAAAAGTTTATTGGTTGCAATAACAAGATTTCATCCATATCATCTTGATAGTTGAAAGTCATCCACACGCAATTTTCGCCTCGTGCCAACTGCACTTCCTTGGAATCAGCTTCCATCTGATTCTTTTCCAAATGGATACGACTTATGATCTTAAAAATAAAATGGCTTTCCTTGATTTTATTTATTTTCAATATTATGAAATAGTTTCACAATAAATATGCCAACAAAATTTTGTTTGACGTTCTGTCAAAGTGTCCAACGTAACGAGAGACGTTCAAAAACAGCATTTCTATTAAACTTGAAAATAATGTTAGAATTTTAAAAATTTACGATAATATTTTTTTCAAATTCAAACTTTTATAAACATTATTTAGTTATTAAATTTGATTTAACTCACCCGTTAATTAAATAAATAATTATTCGGGTTTATATCTCAAATCTCTTTGATATGGATTCTGAACGTTTAGATAAGGGTGACATCCCCGACGTATTCGTATCGAGTCGGCGATTGTTATGACTTTCTTTCTGCGTATTTTTACGTTACTTTACGTTACGCATTAACGAAAAGTTCGTGCTTGGGCTACTGATCATTTGGTCCGCTCGCTACACAGCGAGAGAACGGAATCACACAGAAACATACAATCTGAAATCGCTTTACAAAACCACTCGTGCAGTCTTTGACACAAGCCATTTATTTCAATAGTAATTCGGGAACAAGACAGACAGGACTTTTACTGAGGTCGTCCTAAAAGCCATACCACTCCATTTGAAAAGCGAAATTTTAACGTTTCCGCTCCGCGAGAGTTTGGCTAAAAGGATTTTTTTTTCAATTGCTCTTCATGTTTGCGCTAAAAGCGGAGTTATATTCTGTGAAATATCGACAAAGAGGCTGAAAACTGGTGGCGTGTATGCGAATATTCGAACTGCATAGAAATCTGGCTTAGCCGATCGGAAACTAAGCGGTTAGCAAACGTTCGCCAACTGTAATGAAGTCAGACGCTGCGGCCGGTAGATTAGCAGAAGGTACGCCGTAAATGTTGAATACTAGTTGATGCCCGCGACTTCGTATGTGTGGACTTTATGATCATGATATTTGTTACTCAATCACGACTCAATTTCACAATTTCTATTTAATCCAGGTGTTTGGTTTTTGATGACTCAACAAAAATTGCTCATTCGACGGAACACATTTGCTAAGACGTCATCATACTTGCTGATCTCTCAGAGGTCCACATAAATAAATAAATAAATAACCCAAGACATGCCACGCTGGGCCACACAGTGCCACCTAGCCCCAAACTAAGCCGAAGCTTGTACTATGGGTACTAGACAACTGGTAAACTTACTTAGACACATTTTTTTTTGTAAATAAATACATATTATACATAGAAAACACCCAGACCAATACAAACAGACATGTTCATGAACACAAATGTTTGTACTGTGCGGGAATCGAACCCACGACCCTTGGCTCAGAAGGCAGAGGTCACTACCAAATGAGCCACCGAGCCTGTCATACATAAGATGTTCTAAATCTTTGATTTTAAAAAGTCAATAGAATATGCCTTCAGACTGAACAACTTCGGTGAAGACGTCATTAGAATGAAATGTAATAACTTTTATTGACTAAAAACGTAATACATACTATGTACTATGGGTAGATGGTTGCCAGGCAGGAAGAATGGCATGTCTCCAGCAGTGGACTATGAGATGATGATGTTGATTAGTTACAGTTATATTAACATCGTATTTTAGATGTATATTTGGGATTCCTTCGTTGGTTATGTAACAGAAATGGGATCACAATTAAAAAACGTGAATTCAAATTTTTTAACAAATTGAGTACTTTACATCGATTGTTTGCTGGATTGGTAGAAATTTTATGGAAAACGTCCCTAAAAATGCACATAATCCTACCATACAACCTCAACAGATACATTTAACATGAAACAAAAGTGGGAATACTATCGCTCCCGCGTCCACGTAAAAATCTAGATAATCCCCGGCCCAGTTAAAGTTTCATGCTGAATAAGCTTGCATAGGGGAGCGGCTTGGAGCATTAGTCAACCAGAGTAGTAATGCTTACTTTGAATGTCACAACAATGCCGCGTCGTCTTCTGATTTTGTCTCTTTTCTGTGTCTTTATTTTTCTTGATAACCACCACAACAGTCCACAATACGCGTGCAGGTTTGAGATGCTTTAAAAATACTATACAGTCAACCAGCATTCGTAAAATAAAGTACAGGAAATCTTACATCTTCCGAACAATTAGGCTGTGGAATCTCTTCCAGCACACGTGTTCCCTTCATCTTAGGCATGGGTCTTTTAAGCCGCAAAAGGGGCACTTATGCAGGCCGCGTAGTGCGATCAAACCGCGTTGCCTAGCACTAACCAGGTATAACGAGAATCGCTTACACATTTCGGACGTCGTTGTTTGCTTAATATTAAGCAGGATGCATCAACCTTTTTACGTGCTATTACATGAAATAAACACTTTTTTACTTTTTTTTTTACACAAAAAAACAATTATTGATACTACAGGCCGCTGACGGGCAGCATCGTCACCGGAGTGAGAAATAACGCCCTGCGATCCCTAATCCATCAGCCAGGGTAAGGCCTCCAGCTGTTTGACCAAAGTAGCGAATAACTGGCGAGGCCCAAATCCAGGAGGGGATTGCGACAGGTTGATAATGTAATGTATTGTAATCTAACACAATACTAAATAAAAAATAATTTAAGAGAGGTAGGGCATAGCAAGAGAGGTAGGGCATAGCGAATCTTCGCTCGAATTGAGCCACCCGGCCTCGGAAGGACCTCCACCCTATAGAATACCGCAGTCAAATGACCTCTAGGTCGTGTTTCTGCCGGTGAGTAGGGTTTCCGGAGCTTTTGGGGGGTTAGGGTTGGGCCGGCATGGCGGTGGCAACAGACAGGTAACTGACCAGTTACTTGCCCGCTGTCACAGCGACTTGGGCTTCTCTTTCTCATTCCATCAGGCGTAGGGAAGCCATTATGTCGAGCCACTATAAGAAAAAAAAACATTTTGCATACAACTTTTCTCCAGTTGGGGCAATCACCAAAGTCGCCGGGACAAAAGAACGACGCCGTTTGGGGAAATTACTCCGGAGGCCCGGATTTCCCTGGCTGAATTGTGTAGTGTGCACAGCTGTGCAGCGCGCAGGCTGCGTTTAGGCTAATGGCCGACCTTGTGCGCGGGCGGCGGTGCGTGAGGCTGTGGCGAAGACAATCGTTATTTATGCATTTCTTTCTTTCTTTATTGCAAACCAAACAGTTTTTTTTATGAAATAGGGAGCAGATGACCAGACGGCGCACCTGATGGTAAGTGATAACCGCCGCCCATGTACATCTGCAACATCAGGAGTTACAGCTGCGCTGCCGGCCTTTAAGAAAGAGGTATGCTCTTTTCTTGAAGATTTGAAGGTCGTATCGGTCCGGAAACACCGCTGGCGACAAAGCATTCCACAGTTTAGTCGTGCGGGGCAGGAAATTGCGAGAGAAGCGCACAGTTGTGGATTGCCAGGTGTCGAGATAGTACGGATGGCAAGCTTGTCGTGAAGAGCGATGCCGGAAGGCAGCGGCTGGAATAGTTGACTTTAAACTAGAGGCAAAGATGGTTCAGGTACAATTTGTGCGGTCTTATCGCTTGAAGCGATTTCTTCCAGATAACTTTCTTGTAGAGGATAATTTAAGGAAGGCTTTAATAAGGCATTTCAATTTGTGTATTAAACAATGTTTTCTGACGTAAGAGGCAAGAAACATATCTGGCAGTTCTCAAGAGGCTAGTTGAACGGAAAGCATATTTTATTGCTATATTTAATTTGGTGTCATCATCATCATCAGCCTATTGCAGTATTTGCAGTCCACTGCTGGACATAAATAGGCCTCTCCAGTTCCAAACATCTGGAGGATATACTTACCCACGCTGGGCAGACGGGTTGGCGATCGCAGAGCGTAGCCTCTCGCTCCGGTGATGTTGTTGCCCGTCATCGGCCTGTGGTATTTAGACTACGCTTTCAATTGTGATGGATCTGAATCGAATCTTGAGCGCATCGTATGTCGACTGCATGAAATCTGTTTACTTTTGAAATACCATCATCATACATTTTTAAACACCCCGAGTTGTGTTGAAACTTTATCAAAGATCAAATATTTAGATAAACAAAGTAAGTTAGAATAGAATAGAATAGAATAGAATAGAATAAAAATTTATTTCACATTGCGACACACATACACATACAAAAAATAAGCACATATTACTAACGGCTACAAGTTTGATCTGAATCAGGTGGGGTATGTGTGCTACAGCAATGTAAAAATGGTGAAGGCTCAGCGAGATGTTCGCTCAAAGAGCAAACCACTGGTTTTCAGCAATCACCAGTCGGGTGGCTCGGGACGCGTGCAGCAACACCTCACAAACTATGGTATTCATATATATATATAATAAAATATAATAAATAAAACAATGTAAATCAACTAATATGTAAGAGAAGAAGCTTAGGTACCTAATAAATATAGATGATAGATGAATATAATATATACTTAAACATGAAATACGCAACGATAAGTGTAATATAGTATGTAGTATGTGGTATGTAGGTACATATATAATTTTGATTTTGATTAAGTTTCTACCTACTTACTTATCCAACGTCATGTTTTACCTAACCGAATAATTTCGCAAGCTGTTCAAAACACGAGCAGCCCGGCGTTATCTATGCGCTGTCGATGCAACGCAGACGACTGCAATTTATGCAACAAGACTTGCCGGGGCAAATCCTTTTACATATTTTGTGAGATATACGCTGAGAACTGTCAGGTTACCAGAGTTTAAACCGCAAAATAAAGCTAGAAAATTTATTCGTAAACTAGACGATGAACAAAGAAATTTTGACTTCAAAATACCTAAATCTTGTCATTTTATCCGTGCGGTCTCTTCTTTCTTTGGCCTCGCCTTTTCTCGTTACGCGGGGTTGGCTTTTCTGGTGCTGAGGCGCCACTTAGGTACTCGTATTCCGCTGGTCTACGTCGTCATCCGAAAGCCCCAACTGTTTCATGTCCTTACGGACGTTCGTCATTCACGTACCTAGTTGGGGGCCTTTCTCTTCCTCTCTCCTTTGTAGCCGTGGAAAGGCACTTCTTTACAACATGATCGTCTGGTCTTGCCTGTATATGACCGTTGATAGAATAGAATAGAATAGAATAGAAAAACGTTTATTTGGTACTAACATTTACATACAAAACATAACATTTTTGATACGATCATCTATGTCCAGTAGCCCTCTACTGGACCTAGATGATCGTATCAACGCATATAAATGCCCTCATTTGCAGGCTAACTTACTTATTCAATCAAACAAATTGTCGTTTCAAAAGCAACGAACAAATTGTCGTTTCAAAACAAAGTGCAACGGAACTCTTTCTGCGCCAAATGTTATTGAAACAAGCCGTCATTGATTCGTTCCGTTCCGTCGGTAAGTGCATGGGGACGTTCCGTGGAGACGCCGGTGACGTTCCAACTTTACGGAACGTCTTGGTTAGGAGCGGATGTGGCGGGAGTTCTTTTGCATAATTCCACAAGTATACTGTGAAAGTTTTAAGGGGACACCTAACAGATCGAAAACGTATAGACTGGAGTGCATAACGTAGGTTAATAGATAGATATTCTTTGTTTGATTGAGGAGAAATTCCTTTCTCCTCAATCAATGTGTAATTATTATCATCATCATCATCATCATCAACCTATTACAGTCCACTGCTGGACATAGGCCTCTCCAGTTGTTCGTCACTTAGAGCAAACATCTGGAGGATATACCCATAATCGCCACGCTGGGCAGGCGGGTTGGCGATCGCAGGGCGTAGCTTCTTGCTCCGGTGACGCTGCTGCCCGTCACCGGTCTTTACTATTTAGCTACGCCTTCAATTGTGATGGTTATACCGCCACCAGTCGGCTGTCAGCGCCTCGTTTGTTATTCGGCAGGATGCACCACAGGCAGGTGAGGTTGGCTTGGAGCGAAAAGATGATAGGCCGCTCCCTTACATCCCCTACAATATTTTAATTAGAACATTTTTATTTATTTGACTGGTAATGTTTAGTTTTATTTTAGTGACCCCTTTTGAACCAAGGGTCGTAGGTTCATTCTACATCCTGGCGAATTGTGTGTTGAACATTCGACTGGCTCGGTGGCTCAAATGGTAGTGACCCCTGCATTCTGAACCATCGTCGTGGGTTCGATTCCCACCCGGGACAAACATTCGTGTGATGAACACTTGTGTTTGTTCCGTGTCTGGGTGTTTATATTTGTATTTAAGTATTTATTTGTGGTACCTTCGTTGTTCTGATACCCATAACACAAGTGCTTAAGCTACTTACTTTGGGATCGGAGCAATGCATGTGATATTGTCTGATATTTATTTATTTTATTTGTGTTTTTTCTGGGTCTGGGTGTTTACTCGTATATTTGTCTTTAATCATAATATCCAAGTATGTTTATCAGTTGTCCAGTACCCATAGTACAAGCTTCGGCTTATTTTGGGGCTATATGGCGATGTGTGGCCCAGCGTGATATGTCTTGGGTTATTTACATACATACTTTATTTATATATTTGTGATACCTTCGTTGTTCCATACCCATAACACATTGTGTTATGTACGATTCTCATGGACAGTAGCTATCTATGTAGATAAAGGCAATTCGTATAGTACTATTGAAGTTCTGTTTACGTAGACCGTATAGCCTTACCGTCTATCTCAATTGTAAGCGAGCACAGTGGGTAAGCGCCGACAGTGTCTCGGCGACTATTTCCTTGCCGAGTGAACACCCATCTTACTACTGTACCCGATCGTCGCGATAGATGCTGTCTTGAGATATTGTTGTGTCTAGACAGCGTTTCTTAAACTGTATTATTTGTAAGGACAACCAATTTTTTGACCGGTAGGTATTTTTTAGGATTTGGAAATAGAACACCCCGTCTCATCCCGAGGATGTCGTAAGATATGACCTTGGGAATGTCCGGGAACAGGCAGCGGCGTTTTTCTGGGTACAAATAAAAACTACATCGGCCACTAACCCACTTGCTAAGCGTGGTGACTAAGGGACTATTAAAATGTCATATATCTTCTATACTTATAATAAATCTGTAAAGAGGTCAATTCTATACATGAAATAATATATTTTCAAAATAACTATCAGGGGTGATTAGTGATCGATACTGATGCCAAAAATGCAATCAGTAAAGTTTTTGTCTGTCTGTCTGTATGTTCGTTATAGAAAAAAAACTACTGGACGAATTTTGATGAAACGTAGAGCAATTATTCTTCATACTCCTGGGCAGGTAATAGTATTTATATACTTTTTATCACGCTACAATCAATAGGAGCAGAGCAGTGATGGGAAGTGTTGGGAAAACGAGAGAAATTTTTATCTGTACGTTCGATTGCGCATCACGCGAATACTACTGCATGGAATTAAATGCGGTTTTCACCAATGTAATGCTAGAAGTATAACTTAAAATTTAAGTATCATTTTATGGAAGGACGTTATTTTTTGTTACCCGATATCCACGCGTGCGACGCCGCCGGCACAGCTAGTATTAAAATAAAACTATTCTGTCCGCAACAACGCATTCTAGATGATCTAAGTTTTGAGAAACATAGTACCTAGAGTGTAGACTCGGGCACACGAAGTGCTGACAATTGCATTCAGCCGTTGGTTGCACGAGACACTCCTGGCGCCTGTGGACGCCTCCTGACACTATGAAATATGAATAGCGTCACCAAACAATAAACAACGGCAGTTGGAATAGGCGCGTAGTGAAGCAGAGTGAAATGGGGAACTGGAAGCTTTGGTGGAAATTTACTGATGAGATAAACTGTTGAGATGCATACGACACACTCTGTGGCTAATTTGGTAGTGACCTCTGCCCTCTGAGCCAAGGGTCGTGGGTTCGATTCCCGCACAGTACAAACATTTGTGTTCATGAACATGTCTGTATTGGTCTGGGTGTTTTCTATGTATAATATAAAAATGTATCTAAGTAAGTTTATCAGTTGTCTAGTACCCATAGTACAAGCTTCGGCTTAGTTTGGGGCTAGGTGGCGCTGTGTGGCCGAGCGTGGCATGTCTTGGGTTATTTATTATTTATTATATTTGGTCGTAAAAAATCCAATTAGAAGTAAGAATAAAAGATTTTATTACATTTGCACATCACTACATAACAACAATAACTAGACACGTACATTTCAAAATTTAAACAACACAAAACAAAAACAAAACAGCAAAGATATGAAACAGACTGGACCCGAAGTTGCGACGTCCAATGTAAAAAGGCCATACTCAGCATTGAACCATGGCTCGCGTAACAAGCCACAGCCTCGGTTTCCGATGAATCCTGCTGAGTCAGCTGTGAGACCCCTACGGTTATAGGTTGTCGAAAATGATAACCTGCAGAGATCATTGTAGAAAATGGCAACTGACTGAGAAGATGAACAAAATCTTGTGACTGTTGCATGAGAAAAACAGTTAGATCTTAAGTCGTAATAAATCTCTTTTTCTTAGAGAGAGAGAAAATAAATTTGGCTTAGGAATTATTATATCTATTCATTGAGCGAGAAAATAGTCGTTTCCTCGTCGATGACAGGACCGAGAGGACTGCCGAGAAGAAATTCGACAGTTTGACAAACTCCAACGTCAAACAATGTTCAACAATCAAACAATGTTCATCAAGATCAAACAAATAAATGGGAAAAATGTAATCGCAACATTCGTGAAGAGGGCCAACCAATCACAATTGATGGCGGTACCGCGCGATATAACTGGCCGATATTTTTCCAAATATTCGCAAAGGGCATGTTTGCCCAGAGTTGTCGGAATGCCAACAAAACCCTTTTAGGTTCATGCTCAGTGTTTATTTATTAACTCAGTGTATTTAACTGACTTGATAAATGTATGTTTACTGTGGAGTTATTTCTCCGCAATACGTATTGCTTTTGCGCCCGGAAAATTCGTATGTATCGTGAAAGTTATTTTGGGGAACTTTAAAAAGGGCAAATAATAATATGGCTCATTTTAACATTTATTTTAAGTCGTCACGGAAAATTGGAGTGTTCACAAAAATATGAGTAGGTATTTTCAGTCTAGTGGTCAAATAATAATCATCTTATCCTTCTACAATAGTGTCGAGCAGTCTTACGATCCCATTGGGTTATGAGAGTTAAGGTAAACAAAGTGAGCACTTGCACATGTCCTAAGGAGACATTCTTTAAAGATTGGCCACAAGTAATTGTAAAGTTACATTCAAATTTTCCATTTACGTTCAACTCTCGCAAAAACTGACCTCAAAAAATAATTAGCCCTTATACGTTGAGAGATCGGTCCTAAATTGAATTAGAGCAAAGTTAGCAAAGCGAAATTTCCTTAACTGCCATCCATTTCCGCTGCAGTCCCGTAATCCCGGGAAAATCCTTGGCGAGAGAAACTACTCTGCAGGTCTCTCGGTGTTTTTGTTCGGCTACGGTTCGGAAAGAGTTCTGTGATTTCAGAGAAAACACGGGCGCTGTTGACACATGAGAGGGGTTTACTTCATTGGAACGCCAGAAAGTTAATTTATGTCTAAAAACTGTCTTATTATAAGTGGCAGACATGTCTGATGGCCTGTTTAATATTAAACAATCCGTGTAGTTTTTGGATTCAGTAAGACCACTCATGTCCTGCAGGTGTCGTAGAGACGACTAAGGAAATCGATGTCCCACTGAAAACTGTACTAATTATATATCATTCACGGAACAAACGATTATTTATTAGTCGTATCATCATTAACCCACATCATCATCATCATCATCTGTTGGACATAGGCCTCTCCCAATGCTCGCCACTTCGATCGGTCTCGCATCCAGCATTTGCCAGCCGTCCTGCGCAAATCGTCCTTTTTTTTATAGAGGGGAATGCATTAAGCACCTTCATGCCGTCTCCGGGGGGAGGTGGCATGGTGTGTGGGACTCAAACCTCCCAAAAAGGGAGGGCATAGCCACTAAACCCCCCTGTGTCGCCAGTGGGCAGCAAGTTGCAGGGACACGGGTAGCGCCCAAGCATACGGCCACATCCCTGCCTGCCCTGGCCAGCCGCAGATAATAAACGGCCGGCACTCCTGGTCCGGGGAGGGCAAATACCCCTGCCCCCGGATCCGGGGAGCAAATAGAGTGCTCTCCGGGCGGACTGCGCAAATCGTCCTGGCCTGAGGGCGTCCTACACTACGTTTGCCGAGACGCGGTCTTCACTCCAGAACTCGTTTACCCCAACGGTTATCGGTTCTGCGGCTGATGTGGCCAGCCCACTGCCGGTTCAGCTTACTGATCCGGTGAGCTATGTCGGTAACTTTGGTTCTAAATTGGCATCGTAAACACGTATCATGAACCGCGACCTAGTTTAAAGCGAGCCTCA